>BSBM01001710.1:1207500-1471075 GCA_027924585.1 Larix kaempferi
ATTGGAAAAAGTTTTGTAGGTACCTCTAATAATTGATTTTAATGATAATATTTCTATTTTTCCAGAATGTCATTACAACTAACGTGTCATAATTGGGTATCATTACCTTGCACCAACCCATAAATTTATTGATGACTCAAAGAATACAACAACTAGACTGCATATTGGAGAAATAAGTCTTTCATTTGTCATGCAAGAGAAAGAGAAGGAGAAGGACCCTGCACCCTGCAGAGGTCCATGATTTTATTAATGATTTATTTATCTTGCAAAGGCCGGACATATGGATAAGGACAATGATGTGGAGAGCATGCCAATATCGGAAATGAAGAATGAGGAACCTGCCAGCAGTAGAGATGGAGAATATTTGAAGAAGGAACCATGAAATTATGCCAACAAAGTGCAGCAGTTGCGCAGTAATACTAGAAGATAACCTAGATAGAATATTAGAAGTGTTAGAGGAGGCCTAGAAGTGGAAGCATAAGAGAAAGAAGAAGTGGAAAATTGCAAAGTTATGGATGTGAGGTTCGGAAAAGAAAATAAAATGAATTATTAATTTTTATGAATCATTGTATAAGTTTAGCCGAGACTGAGACCAACAGGCATGTTTTGTAAAATAAAAAATTGATGTGTCTATAAGACTGTAGGATTTCTTGTAGTTTCATTTTATATGATGTAGTTCTCTAGTTATTTGTAAGAAATTTGTAAGAAGACATGAGGTGAAATTGATCAGTAGTAGCGAATGATAAAATTGAAGAAGTAGTCGACAAGGAATATGAATATGTTGAAGAAATAATTAAGGGGTAGAATGTTGGGATTATTTATTTCTCCAACCTTTGTATTCGTCATATCAAGTTAATTTGGCTTAGATAATTATTTGTAAAAATGATTTGTAGGTTACAAGGCTCCAGGTCTGTTGATATCTAATAGAGATAGACAACACAGTTAATGTCTACTGTTGAGATCATGGAGAAGATCATCTTTGGATCATGGCGGTTCAATGATCATTATGTTCATACAGTGAGGTGGTCGAAACTTACATTAAAAAAAATTATAGATAGGAGTAATGGCACCATATCAATCATGTCCATAGTTTAATATAGAATCCACCTTGTTGAATGCAGATGCATGAAGTCGCCTGGCATAATCCATGAAGGAAATATGAAAAATCAGCTGACTATCGAGGAGCCTATTCGAAAGGTCTGATGATATTGGCCTCATAGTGAATCAGGAGACACCACGTGGTAGCAACCAAGATTCATTGGCGTTGTGTATTGGCGGAGTCAACAGGATTGTTCAAGAGGATCCCAGATGAGGTTAGTCTGACAGTTTGTCAGATGTTGACACATGGTCATCAAAGTGCCCTAATTGGAGTTGCAAAGAGGTGTTGGTTAGGTGAGGAATGATGAAGGAACCTTGACGGATCATCAGGGAGATATATCGGTGTTTCCATGCAGTGCAACGGTGTTGAAGGCCAATGGAGGTGTCCCAATGGGACACACGTTAGTGCTATGGAGTTTGAAAGTAGGATTATGACAACGGAGTCATCGTGAGAAGGTATGATGCAGAATGCAGAAAGGAATGGCCCGACAACTAGTCACAGAGTGAGAGGTGGTAGAAATGTGGAGGTTCGGATTGGAAGTCAATATGTAGGCGCAGTTTTGGGACGCTGATTATAAAGCCCAATAGGTAATTAGAGAATGGTTTTGCTGGTCATCTATCACTGTGCTTGTAAAATATTATGGCCTAAATTAATATTCTGATCAGTGATAAATGTGTTCGTCTGTGTATAAATAAGCTATTTGTACTGTTGTTTAGATAGAGAGTCAGTAGGTTGATGGAATGAAACAAACGTATGGGTTCTATTCCACTGTGTGCTCTGTGTGTTTAGTTGTGTTTTTGTTTTGTGATAGAGAGGTTTTAACTTTACTCATATCCAACACATACATTCACAAAGGTACTACTTTATTTTTTAAAATTTATAATATTTACCATATTAAAAAAAATATGTTTGATTGGAAATAATAAAGAAAGTAAGAATTTAAAAGTAAATGGAAAGTGCATTTGGAAAGGGGTTTAAATTGCTGACAGTTATGTGAATATAAGTTAATGCTTTTGGCCCAAAAAAATATTATAATTTTTTGAAAAGTGTGTAAGTATATTATTTCACAGAAAACATTGATTCGTTTGACTTAAGTTTAGTTGATAGCTTTGATCGGTGTCCACATCAAAGACATTTCCGTCTTTAATGACATTATTATTCTTGGCCTCCATGCTTACAGGGACTCTATCCAAGGGCTTGCCATCTTTTCTATTGATCGACACAAAAATTCATGTGTTTATTTTCATTTAACATCAGCTTTTCTTACAACACCATATTGTTCACCAATCAACAACTTGGACCTCTTATTTGGCTTTATATCGAGGTCATTTTCATTTTTAATATTTCAACTTAGAGTAAAATGATCATTGAGATCTCGTAACAAATAATCCATACATTAATACTATCTCCAATATAGCAATAATTAGCAAACATAAAATGTTAGCAACGATAGCATTTATGTTAATGTCTCATTCTCGTTGTATTCTTGCATGTTTTCCATGTGTTCATGGCATTGGAGGCATCTCTACTCATACTCCATGTGTTCCCTGTGTACATCATGTTTTCCTATATCTATTGGAGTGGGATATGGATATGCTCTATGCTCGAATAATTCATTTTTTGGGTTGCATACCTGATGTTTAGTGCCATGGAAACATGCAGATGCAATGCTCACTACTATGGAAACATGCAGATGCAATGCTCATTACTATGGAAATATGTGAATTATGGTGCATGGGATCTGATGCAAATTACTTTCTTTCTTCTAAACAAGGAGACTTATTTGAGAATGATTGTCGTTATAACAAAACATGTAGAAATTAATCTTTGTTACAATCTCCAAAGTTAAGATTCATAAGAGGGGGTTAACCTATGTCGTGAAACTCATGCAGAGCAGAGGACATAAATGCAAACAATCTCCCCAGCATTATCCAAGAGAGTTTCTAACTAGAGACCTATCACTTTAATACCATTTCTTGGAGTATGTATTAATCTCTGCTACAATCACCAAAATTAAGATTCACAAGAGGGTGTTAACCCATGTCGCGAAACTCACAGGGATCACTATATACAGATGCCAGCAAGATGTGGATAGAACATCTTACTCCAACTGAGAGAAGCAAGCAAAGCCAGTTTTCTTTCAACAACCTCTTCAGTACCATCATCCTCCATAGCTTCAAGATTTTCTTTTCTCTTCCTTTCACATTCAATATCCTGCATCATAATAAAAATAAATGTTGAGGGTGTAACATATGAACACATATTCGATAGAAGCTTAGGTAGTCTTATGGTGCTCCAAACTAAGAAATTTTAACATGGATGCTTTGTGGATTCGACCCTATAATTAGCACATGAAGAGCTGAATAGATGAAAGCCAAAACAAAAAAGTTGTATTATCTAGCAAATTATCAAATTAAAGCTTTCACTTTGTAAAGTAGTTCTAGAAACTTGAAAGTCAATGTTAGTAGGGCTGCGAAGGGAAATGGCGACGAGAATGGAGAAACAAATGTGAATGGCACTATTGAAACATCATGAGAACGGTGCATCTTAGATCTTATAGACGCTAGTGATAACAACAAATTGAAATAGAGAAAAATAGTGCAAGCAGCTACATTTCAGGCACGAAGTCTTTGTTTTTTGTTATGTCTAAAGAAACAGAAAAGGAGATTTGTCCTGTAAATACATGGTCATATGGTTGTTGAAATGGAACGATTCGTGGCAGAGAGAAATAAAAACTTATCGACAGTTAGAGATCCATAAGCATGAACCGAAACACGGTATACTTTCCTCCGCAAACACTACAAGTGCAAAAACAATTAAGATCGGCTAGCAAATCGATACTGAAAGCCGAGAAACGTTTCTTACTAGTATGGAATTCAAAGACAGAGTGCTACGTTCCACGCTATGAATTTCCAAGCGCGACGGGTGAGGGAGAATCGAAACTAGGGTGATGAAAAATGAAAATAGCATAGTAGCTGAGAATGACCACTCGTCGACTGGGTAACACTGGTTTTACCACAAGTTCTCACATAGCCTGGTAAGCGATCTACCATGCATAAGTTATGTATAGGCAGTGTAATTTGACCAATGCCTGAGCATACTTGTGAGAGAATATCGCCTTATGTATAATATGAATTATTACAACGAATTAGTCAATGAATTTAGATTTTCAGGTTTCAAGTTTTATGGTTTCATGGATTTTGATGGGTAGGAAAGAACAGTGATAAACTATTCTCGAGGTTACTAGTTCCTTCCCCTTTATTATTGACAAAACATATCTGAAAACGTACACCAATTCCAGTAGCTAGCCTGTCTCAAATCAATTCTTCAAATGACGTAAAAAATAACTGCAGATAGTCATTTATGTTAAAAACTTAAACCTCATTTACAATGCATTCTTCTATTTCTATGCTTTTAAATGAGTAGTTTAATCTCTCTTACTTGCTTTGTAATTTTTGTTACAGTCCATTGATCTATTTCTGGTAGTGAAACATTAACATTAAGAAGCAGAATCGAGCTTTAGTCATTTACAAATTACATGCATCTCACTGGTTCGTGTGAAAACATACACTCACATTCACACCACAAAGATGACGATGAGAAAAACAAAGCATTTTGACGCGTTGAGTTCCGAAATCTGCAGTGATATCTCTTCCATTAACATCTCAACATATTATTCTCTGGATCGGCACATTTAAAATGAAAACAGAAGAAGAAATGCGATTGATAATAATCTTTTATTGTAATCATAAACCGTGATAATCGAATTGCAGATAACTTACATTTGTTAACCATTTCGTTCATTGAAATGCCATGCTTATCAATTAGATCCTACACTTCTAGTAATTATATAACATATAAAATTCCTCGGCCTCGCTCAGCTTGTACTCCAACTCGCAAATAAGGTAGTGAGTCAGTCAAACAAAAAATGTTAAATGTGATAAAAAAGATGATGGAATAATATACGATTGTAACATGACTGAACCTTACTAGGCATAGAAATTAACGAAGAAGATTCAGCGATCTGAAATCGGGATTATCGCCGGAAGCGCCTGAACATGAAGAGAGAGAGCACCTCCTCTTCTCCACTCCAAATATATTGCAGGTTTAAGATTAGAGGCGGTGCTCTCTCTCTTCTGGTTCAGACTCTGGCGAGACCTCCATTATCGCAAGGTTTATGGTCCTTGCAGCTCAACGTGACGTTAATATGAGGAAATGGTAAACATACCCTGCGTATATATAATACTTCAAATCACTGTATGAAATGACATTCCCTCCGCTGCTGGAAATGCGATGGTCAATAAGAAGTTAATTCAAACATTTCGGCCTGAAAATGGGCGAGTTCAGCCAATTGGAGTTTCGATTCGTTGATTGAATTCAATAAGATATGATGAAATTTCTGGCCGATAATGGCATACAGTAAGAAGAGTTGGTAATGCCACTAGCAATTCGTTCTTTCTGTGATGATGTCAGTGCGGCTGTACAAATACTAATTTGGAAAGGATGCCGAATAAATGTGGTCATGGTGGCTATCAAATTTTCTCATTATTATTATTCAACCTCCTTTATTATTTGTGAATGAAGAATTGCTCATAACACCGTGCATTGCTTTTATAAACCTTATAAGAAATTGTTTATTTACATTCTAAAATATTGTTTATTTACATTCTAAAATATTGGATATTTTAAAGGTTGTGAATAAAGTGTGGCTTTATTGGTGAGTTAAAAGTGTAAAAATTGTGATTTTTAAAGACAATTCTGTATGCATTCCATTGAAATGGTTTTTTTTATAAAATCGATAGAAAAACAAATAAAGAAGTAAAAAAAAATATTATAATGGACATAAGAAGTAAAAACTAAAAAAGTAGAAATGGTTTTTTGTATGCCTACTGATTTGATTGATTGCATTAATTTCAACAATGCATTGTTTTTTACATGTATGCATTGAATTTATCAATTTAATAAAAAAACAGCATGCATTGATTTCAAAAATGCATTGGTTTTTGTTATTTACATTTATACATTAAATTTATCAATCTAATAAAAAAATGTAAAAAATATATTGCAGCAAACATAAAAAATAGAAATATAAGAAGTAAAAAAAAACACAAGATGCATGTTGATTTGATTCGTTGCATTAATTTTAACAGTGCATTGTTTTTTTGTTTTATTATTCCATACATGTAACAAACTAAAGTTAAAAGTTGTTTTTAGAAAGTATTTGGTAGGCCATTTAGAAAGAATTTAGAAACAACAATGACTATAATTAAAGTTAAAAGTAAAGTCCCTAATGTAACAAATTAATTTTAAGAGTAATAAATATAATTGGTCAGCCATTTAGAAACGACATGAATTTAGGTAATTTTAAATCTGTTTTAAATCAAAATATACTCACTTTGTTTAATAATTGTAAATTTTGTTTAATATACTCACTTTTTAAAATAATAGTTTTAATTGTAGTGCTTTCATTTTGAATTTAGTTTTTCTAAAAATAGAATTCTAAATTTTGTTTAATATGCTCACTTTGTAAAAATAATAGTTTTAACGGCAATGAATGTGTAAAAATATAAATTTGTTTAATATACTCACATTTTAAAAATAATAGTTTTAATGGCAATAGATGTGTAAAAACATAAATAACTAAAAATATATATTATAGCTAACATAAAAACTAAAAATATAAAAAGTAAAGAAATAAAGAAGTAAAAAGAAATATTATAATGGACATAAGAAGTAGAAACCAAAAAAGTAAAAAGAATATTATAGTCGACATAAGAATAGTAAAGAAAAACAACCATAATAATAGTTAGATTTGCTAACTAATAATTAGAATTGATAACTCAATATAACTCTAAACAAAAGACAAGCCCAATCACCTCACTACTTACCAATAGATCACATACAAATGATGTTAAAAAAAATAATATGCCTATAATTTGATTTAATTGATTGTATTGATTTCAACAATGCATTGTTTTTTACATGTATGCATTGAATTTATCAATTTAATAAAAAACATGCATGCATTGATTTCAAAAATGCATTGGTTTTTGTTATTTACATCTATACATTGAATTTATCATTCTAATAAAAAGATGTAAAAAAACATATTGTAGCCAACATAAAATATAGAAATATAAGAAGGGAAAAAAAATTATAGTGGACATAAGAAGTAAAAAAAAACACAAGATGCATGTTGATTTGATTTGTTGCATTGATTTCAACAATACATTTTTTTTTGTTTTTTATTTGTATGCATTGAATTTATCAATTTAATAAAAAAAAATTGTTGCATTAATTTTAACAATTCAATGTTTAATAGACCACAAACAAATGTTCTTAAAAAACACAAGAAAAAAAACATTGTTGCAATAACTAACTATAACTTCAAGCAGAAAAAGGTTTTGAACCTTGGTTTCTAGGTTAACTTAAGCCCAATCACCTTAATTCCTACCAATAGACCACACCCAAATATTGTTAAACAACAGAAGATGCATATTTATTTCATTCGTTGCATTGATTTCAGCAATGCATTTTTTTTGTTTTTTACTTATATGCATTGAATTTATCAATTTAATAAATAAAAAAATCTTTCATTAATTTCAGCAATGCATTGATTTTTGTTATTTACATCTATACATTGAATTTATCAATTTAATAGAAAAACTACTCTGCAATGATTTCAAAAAATTAAATTTTGGTGTTTTCTATTTCAGGGTATATTGTGGATCTTCATGATAATATTGCTAATAATGAAGATATTGATTATCAAAGAAGAAAAGTACGACAAATGTATATAAGAGAAAGAGAAAAATAATCTTTGTAGCATGATTTTTGTGGTTGTTTATTTCATAAGGTTTTGGAGAATCCACATTATCCATGTTCTTTAATCGACATTTCGAATCCATAACAGAAAAAGAAGCATCAGAACATATAGAAGAACAAAGAAAACATGACCGTGAACTAAAGAGATCGTGAATAAGTGTTATTTGTGCGAAGGGATTCTCAAAAGCATTAATGGGAGATAATTTCAGGGTTATATTGGAATCAATATAACTACCAATGAATATGACATACTTGGATACATGGAATGTGATAACAAGGAAAATTTGAACTCTAATTTTGTTGATATGGAAACTTCCAAACGTGTACTGCAGTTTATATCTGAAAACTGACAATATCGATACCATTTGAAGAAATGTATACCAGACATCGAAAATTTCATGAACGAGTTGATCAATTAGCAGAAGTTCAAATGTGTCATGTCTGCCAGGAGTCATATGCCAGAATACAAGTACGTAATACAAGTACAAGTCCAATGTAGATTCTCATATGATCGATATGACAAGATGTCAAGACTACTAGGTGTGAAGATAAGAAAAGATGAAGAAGATAGACTGGGAATGATCACGATGTGAACCATATTTTCATTTATTTATTCCTTACAAAACTATCGTCTCTATTTTCCAGCTTAACAATTTACTCATACTTATTACTTACATTATTATAATCCTCATAATTCTTTCTGTGTTTTCAATTTAACTTGTTCCTTACAATGTTGAAATTTTTTATTGCATATTTTCAGTGTAGATGTTATTCTGTGGACGCATTGATTTCAGTAGATTTCAGTTTATGGATACATTGATTTCAGTGTATGGACGGATTGATTTGAGTGATATCAAAAGAATGAGAGGAAGACTTGAAACGAAAAGCAGAAGAACAAAAAGAATTTCGAAAAAGGAAGTTGGACGAAATGATAGTAGAAGAACTAGAAGAACGAAGAAAACGAAATGTAGATCGACAAAAAGAATATCAAAAAAGGAAGTTAGACAAATTGACAGCAGAATAACGAGAGGAACAAAGAAAACAAAAAGTTGATCGACAAAGAGTGTATCAAGAGAGAAATTTGAAGTAGTTGGAAGAACAAAGAAATCAAGTTGCAGAACAACAAATAAATCAAAATGAACGAAATGGCGAAATGATGGCATGAGAAGGAGAAGAACAAACAAAACAAAATGCAGATCAACAAAAAGAAAATTGAAAAAAAAATTAGGCGAATGGATAGTAGAAGAACGAGAAGAACAAAGAAAACGAAATGTTGATCGACAAAGAGTGTATCGAGAGAGAAAGTTGAAGCAATTGGAAGAACAAAAAAATCAGTTTGCAGAACAACAAATAAATCAAAATGTACGAAATGATAGCAAAAAAAGGAGAAGAATAAACAGAACAAAAAGCAAATCAACAAAAAGAGAATCGAAAAAAAAAGTTAGGTGAATTGTCTCTATTTTCCAGTTTAACAATTTAATCAATCCTTAATACTTATTATTTACATTATGATAATCGTCGTAAATGTATTTGTGTTTTCAACTTAACCCATTCCTTACAATGTTGATCGAACTCCAGTTTTGTGTCATCGCTTACAACTGAAATTAGCCTAGATCCAAATCCTAGGCTCTATCAAGCGCCAAGAGGGATCAAATCTCCTGAGGTGCAAATCTCTCCTCGAATAGCTCCTTGAGTGCAATACCTAAGAAGAGGTTTGCACCTCGGGAGATTTGATCTCTCTCGGTGCTTGATAGAGCCTAGGATTTGGATCTAGGCTGGTTTATTTACATTCTAAAATATTGGATATTTTAAAGGTTGTGAATAAAGTATGGCTTTATTGGTGAGTTAAAAGTGTAAAAATTGTGATTTTTAAAGAAAATTCTATATGCATTTCATTGAAATGGTTTTTTTTTATAAAATCGATGATTTCAAGTGTTTTTTTTGTGTCGAGAAGGGCTCTATAGCCCAGTATGAGGGAGATCTTGTGAGTTAATAATATGAGAGAGATTTTGTGAGTCGATATTGTCGACCATAAATAAAATGTAATAATAAAAAGTAAAAAGTAATAATATGAGGGAGATCTTGTAAAAGTTCCTTGAGTGTAATATCTTAGAAGAGGTTTGCACCTCGAGAGATTTGATCCTTTTTGGCACTTAATAGAACCTAGGATTTGGATCTAGGCTGATTTTAAATCAATGAATTACGTATATTTAGTGAATGAAGTTATATGAGATTTTGCTTAAGAGTAACGAAGGTTAAAAGTGTAAGAGATTAGTTAGTGGGTGGATTAGAAATTAATGGTTGATGACTTAGTAAGTTAATGGGTTGTTTAAGCATACAATCATGAAAATTGCAACAATATTCCTTTGATACTCTTTTTGATAATCTAGTAAGTGCCGTGCACATTTTCCATGTAAACATTTAACTTTGAACTCTCACTATATGTGGCTTTATAATAATATGATGGGATTTTGGATATATGTGGCTTTATAATAATATGATGGGAATTTGGATATGTTGCTTTATAATAATATGATGTGGTTTTGGAGATGTTAAAGGTAATTGCATGAGCATTCACTTTCATTGGATTCAATGCTTTTAGAAAAGTTATAAATATAGGTATCTCTCGTGGGTTAAGTGAGTTGAATGAATGCAAAGTTATGTTTAGAAGCATAACATGATATGCTGATACTTTATCTTCCTTTGTCTGAAGAATATAATATATTTCACTTTTTATTAGTTCAAAGATCGAGTATTAAAAAGGAAATAACACATTGATCACAGAGCTCTAAGATTGCCTCAATGAGTAAATAATCTTACTTATTGAGGATACAATTATTCTTTATTGTGATTTTCTTTTCATTTCAATTGATGAAAAACACTTGGTTTTCTTCCCATGATAAATTTATGTTCCAATCGTAATAATTTGCCCATTCCATTCAATATTAATTGTTTGAGCTAAAGGTTTTATGGGAGCTTTGTAGAGTTTGTGTGGTGTTCTTATCCCTGTAACAAAACAATGCATGATATACAATGGTTAAGATGCCATAAACCAGTGTTTGTAGAGTAGAACAAGAGACATTAGATAATAGAAAGATAAAGATGCCTAGTACTAAATGAGCTTTATAAAATGAGATAAACTTCAAAGGGAAATATCACGGGCTTCTTGAGGTAGGGTGACCTTTCAGTTGAGAAGAGCTCCATTATAATAATTCTCGACAAAACTCTTGATAGCCTTGAATCTCTTTAAATATGATTCCCATATCCAAAACCCTAGCTACTTTAATGGTCAAATACAACTTCTTAGTGGGTAGTAGTTAATTAAGAAACCCTTTTTTACACTGGTTGATGAACACTAACTCACTTTGAATTTTTTCAAAGGTATGACCTTATACAATGTTTGAATTATTCCAAAAGTAAGGTGGGTTAGGATAGGACACTAACATGTTGCCCCCCTTCAAAGAAGTATTTTCCACAACATCAAAGGTGCATAATTGGATTTAAAATGTTTGTTAGTTCCCAAGTGGCATATTTTGATATCAATTGGGTCAAAACTTCTTTGATTGTGCACCTTCAAAGTTGTTATTCCCCAAAATCCAAGATTGTTTCCGGTTGAATCCAAATGGATCCTTCCTCATCCGATTCTAGTAATAAGATATGCACTTTACAACTAGACTCGTAATGTTTTTGAGGTAAGCAACATGGAATACACGGTGAACCTTGGAGTGGTCTGACAAAGCGATCTTGTAGGCCACTTATCCAATGTATTGGAGGATAGTGTAGGGTCCATAGAAATTTGGACAGAGATTCTGATGGAGATAGACCTTGAAAGATGTTTTTCATAAGGTTTTTATCATATGATCCCCAACTTCAAACGAGTGTTATAAGAGATGTGGATCGACTTATTGTTTCATTTAGTTTTGAGCCATAACTAGATTTCCTTTAAGGATGCATAGATTGTTTGTTTTAGTACAAAGTACGTTGTCCACAACTTAGGCCTGGGAGGTACCTAGTAGATAGGAAATCACTAATAAGGACTTTTGGCCATACTTTGCTTCATATGGTGTTATCTTTGTGGAGCCATGATAAGTGGTATTATACCACTATTCGACCAAACAGATCCATTGGTTCAATTGTTGTGGTCGGTTTGACGCAAAGCATTGGAAGTAGGTTTCCAAGCATCTATTGACCACTTCCATTTGACCATCCATTTGAGGATGATATGTGGTATTGAGATTCAACTAAGTTCCCTGAAGTATAAAAAAATCCTTCCAAAAATTGTTGGTAAAATTGGGGCCACAATTAGAGACAATAGAAGTGGGCATGCCATGGATCCTAAAAATTTGATCCTTGAAGACTTGTGCCATCAGTGAGGATGTAAAAATTTGTTGTAAGGAAAATATTTGGGTGTATTTCGTCATTCGATCAACTACTATCATAATGACTATTTTATTTACTACCTTAGGAAGCCCCATAATAAAATCCATGGAGATGTCCATCTATATATGGTATTTGGGAGTGAGAAGTGGCTGCAAAGTACCTTGTGACTTCACTATTTCACACTTATATCATTGTCAACTATTGTAGGATAAAAATAAGTTGTGGAAATAATTTTCCATGCCTCCCCAAAAGAAAGAGCACTTTATTCTTTCATATACCATGAAATATTGAGTAGCCTTCTAGGAGTGATAAATGGAATTCCTCTAAGATTCATGGTTTCAAGGTCGAATCTAAGGTGAGAAATATGTGCTCCTTATAACTCAACATGTTTTGGTTCCATGTATACTGAGGTGGAGGATTCAAGTCTTCATGTATCCATTTGATGAGGTTTCTAACTATGTCCTAGGTGAACCATTCATGTCACGCTCCATCGAGCCATCCTAGGACTTGTGAGGATAAATCGAAGGGAAAACCCTCCTCTTCAAATAGCTTAGATAAAGCATATACCACCACATTGTCGTGACCCTTCTTATATTTGATCCCATAATCATAATCCAATATCTTAGTGACCCATTTATGTTTCTCTAGTGAGGACAACCACTATCCAAGGAAACTCTTGAGGCTATGATGGTTGGTCATTATTTGGAAAGACCACCCTATTAAATATGGTCACCATGTATCAACTACATGAAGGATAGGAATAATTTCTTTCTCATAGGAGAATTTTCCCAAGTTTCGATCAAAGAGTTACTTACTAGTGAAGGCCAATGGGCATTTCTCTTGCAATAAGATTGCTCTTGTCATGGCCAGAGGGATCACACTTTTAGATGAATGTCTTAATTAAATCTAGCATGGCTAACATAGGCATAGTACACATTGTAATCCATAAACTTGTGAAGTGAATAAATGCATACATATTTTAATAAAAGCATAGATTAAATAATGCCACACACATAGTACATAAAGATATACCCTAGAAACCATTAATGGGAAAAAACAACAAAAATTAGAGTTGCACCTTTATCTTTTTCATTGAATTTATTAACCATTCACAATACAATATTTAGGTATTCTACAACATCCAAAAGCCTAATCCATTAACCCAAATTAGATATAGAAACCAATCCCTTAATAGGGATTAATTACATATTTTTTTATAAAATAGAGAAAAAAATTGTGGAGTTTCCTCGAAGTCTTGTTCGTGGAGGGGGCACTAGTGCACCCCTCCCTCAACGTAGTGCCATGTGTAGTTCCCAACACATATGACATAGAATGAGATGGAATTGGATGGTAAGGTGACACAACCCACACCAATATGAAAAGAATATAACACATACCCAACACACATATCATCCTTTAATGTGGAGAAGGCCTACTCCATTGTTTTGTTTAAGCATAAGTCATTATTTTTAAGTAATGTTGTAAGAGGAGTTGTAATATTCCCATAGTTTAGCACAAACTTATGGTGGTAGCTAGTAAGTCCAAGGAACCCTCTTAAGATCTTGAGATTTTTGGGGTTAGGCTAGTTCATCATAGCTGCCACTTTCTTAGGAAATGCCCTTAACCCATCCTAACTCACAATATGACCCATGTATTCAACCTCGGTCTCACTCAGTAGAAGCAGACTTCACTAGAATTCACTCACGTAGTGGAGAAAGAAGAAGAATAATTATTGAATCAATAAACACTCATCACACAAAAAATGGAGAAAAATGTTGTATCATACATCAACTGTAAGTTGGCACTCTGAATAATGAATAAGATTGAATACAATACAATGAATTTCAAGATAATTCGAATAGAGCTAAGGTCATTCGAATTCACCTCAAGGTGTGGGTTGGATAGCATAGGAGACAACATCCAAACAAGTGGCAGTGGTCATAAATGTCAGATAGTCAGTCAAATGAGTCTAGCTGAGTCTGACTAAGTGCATGGGCATTGAAGTAGGGAAGGAGAATCCAATGTGGGTGCATCAGGAGATGTCAATAGTCATAATAGCTCAAACTAGTCTCAGTAGGTGCCTATCTAAGTGCTTCAGTCAGTTAACTATTCAATCATCCCCTGAATCAAGGAACTGACTCAACAACCAACTAACTAACTGAAGTATCTCCTAAATAGGTGTAATAAGGCGCACTTGTGCTCCAGTGATGAAAAGAAGGGCACATCAGTGGCTAGGAGGGATAGAACTGAGCAGAAATAGGCTCCCGGGGGCTACAAAATAAGGACTAGGTGCTAGGAGACTGCCATATTGATGATTAGATGCATGCAAATGCATGCAGAATTGCAAGCATGCATGCAAAATAGAAAAATGATGGTGAGAATATTCGAACACCCCCCTGCAAGCTATACTATGAGGTAGTAACTAAAATCTAAAAAATAGGACCCTGGTGACTGAGACCAAAGGTCACCCCATACAACAATCTAAATAATAAAAGAGGAAAGAGGGAAAACCTAGTGGGAAGAAATACCTCCGTCAAAATAGACTGAAGGATATTAATGTATCATGTCATCACTCACCCCGGAAGGAGGCAAGTGTCCTTATTTCCCAAAGAAGGATCGATCGATCTGAAATGGATCACTAATGTGAGATGGATGAAACCTTCCATTCTAATAATATTATATGGTTCTTCGTTGATCAGTTGGATCACCAACAAGATCACCAGTAGACCGAAGAGTAGTGGATGCCCATATCAGAATAGGAGGATCATCAGGTGAGAGATCATCAAGTTCTTATGGAACTGGATCTCTCATTCGCTCATCTTCTAAATAAGTTGCTAGATATTCAGGTTCTTGTGGATCTATATCTAGCATTCACTCTTCATCATCATCACTTTGATACTCTGAATCTGAACTGTCATGTGATGAAGGTTTGCTCTCTTGGAGCTCATCAAGCTGTGATGGTGGTATCTTCCTCTTGGGAAGAAGTGGATTATGCTCCAAAAACATAATATGAATATCATTATGGAACATGTGATTCAAACCAACTAAGGTAGAATCAAATCCACGAATGTGTATGTAGTTCCCTGATATCTCCTTTGAACCAACATAGGTGAGATCATAACCAATTGAATTACAACATAATGGTAGTGTCTTGGAATTCAAATCAGATCCAAGAATTGGAAGATGGTTTCTCATGATCTCCTTTGAACCAACAGGCATGAGATCAAAACCAAAATCACAAAAAATTGCATGAGTCATGAACCCAAGCGAATGATAGAGTCTTCCATCTTTGGTGAAACTCTGAAAACATGTTCCAAAGACAAAATAGGAGTCCAAAGGAAGCATTTGATCAAGGAGGGTGAATGCATTGCTGCCCAAATCTGATTTTACCTCCAAAATACTCAGTAGGTCATCATATTGCACATCAGTAGGCTCATGGGAAGTAGAGATTATGAAAGTATCTCTAACCTCTAAAGTAGTAGCTAACATATCTTGCTCAGAATTCGAATCAGAATATGGATCAAATCCTAAAACCGTTTCTTGAAGTTCAACTTTATCTTGAACAACTTCATCATGGGAGATGATGGAGGCCGAATCATGAATAGAGAGAGCAATTGTGGCAGTACTGTTGGGCTTGTTCTCCAAATAGACATCATCCTCTTCCTTATTTCCAAATAAACTGTTCAATATTGTCCATTTATCACTTCAATGTTCTATAGGATCAATGAGTTATTCCATATTGGAAAACATAGCAGTACTATTGTTGTTGAGGCTCTGTCACAATCATCAAGCCAATATTCTTCCTCTTCATAGGAAGAAAAATATCTCTTAACACCAATACACATATTGAAAATACCATATCTCTTCAGGTAAGCTATCATCTTTGCTTTCCATTCATCATAGTTGAATGAAGAGAGAGAAGGTACTGCTTCCAAATCCATGGAAGATGTTGTTCAATTCAAATCTACTGCTGCAACTGCACAAAACTGCTGCAACTACAAAAGACATCAAAACTAATGCAAGATGGATTTGAATGATGGAATCAATTCAATCTCCATATGTGTTTCTGGTTCAGAAAGAACTGGTGCAGAAGTGGAGATCAATCACTAATGCAGAAGTGAAGAATCACTAGTGCCGAATCACGAGTGTAGAATCACTAGTGCAGAATCACCATAGAAAAGTTTTTTCCTTCCATTCGAAGTAGTTAAATGAATTCAACTTGAGATCCATGATATTGCAAAATTCGAAGTTGAAGAGGGGAGATTCTTGCAAAACAATGAGAATTATGAAAAGAAGATTTGTTGCAATTCGAATTGAAAACTACCTTAGGAGACTGAGTACATATTACTAAGTCCTTCACACCTGGATAGACCTCACTGGATTGCTCCAGTGAATTCAAGGTAATAGCACCAGGATTTGTTGTGGAAACTCGGAGGCTTCTGGTGCTCAATGAAAGATAGCTGCTCAAGGAATTGCTACAACTGTTGCAATTCGAATAGTTGTTGTTAGCTCTAATACCATGTAATATTTTAGGAGTAGGATCTATTGGTATCAAAAAACCTCACTAGAATTCACTCATGTAGTGCAGAAAGAAGAAGAAGAATTATTGAATCAATAAACCCTCATTACATAGAAAATGGAGAAAACTGTTGTATCATACATCAACTGTAAGTTGGCACTATGAATAATAAATAATAGTGAATACAATACAATAACTGTCAAGAGAATTCGAATAAAACTAAGGTCATTTGAATTCACCTCAAGGTGTGGCTTCGATAGCATAAGAGACATCATCCAAACAAGTGGCAGTGGTTATAAATGTCAGATAATCAGTCAAATGAGTCTAACTGAGTCTAACTAAGTGCATGGTTACTGATGTAGGGAAGAAGACTCCAATGTGGGCGCATGAGGAACTATCAGTAGTCATAATTGCTCAAACTAGTATTAGTAGGTACCTCTCTAAGTGCTTCAGTCCATTAACTGATCAATCATCCCCTGAATCAAGGAACTGAGTCATCAACCAAATAACTAACTGAAGTATCTCCTAAATAGGTGGAATAAGGTGCACTTGTGCTCCAGTGATGAAAAGAAGGGTGCATCAGTGGCTAGGAGGGCTAGAACTGAGCATAAACAAACTCCTGGGGGTTACAAAATAAGGACTAAATGCTCGAAGACTACCATACTGATGTCTAGATGCATGTAGAAGTGCATGCAGGCATGCAAAATAGAAAAATGATGGTGAGAATATTCCAATAGTATCAACTACATGAAGGATAGGCATAATTTCTTTCTCCTAGGTGAATTTTCCCAAGTTTCAATCATAGAGTTACTTACTAGTGAAGGCTAATGGGCGTTTGTCTTGCAATAAGATTGCTCTTGCCATGGCCAGTGGGATCACATTTTTAGATGAATAACTTAATTAAATCTAGCATGGCTAACATAGGAATAGTACACATTGTAAGCCATAAACCTGTGAAGTGAAGAAATGCATACATATTTTAAGAAAAACATATATTAAATAATGCCACACACATAGTACATAAAGATATACCCTAGAAACCCTTAATGGGAAAAACCAACAAAAACTAGAGTTGCACCTTTATCTTTTTCATTGCATTTATTAACCATTCACAAAACAATATTTAGGTATTCTACAACATCCAAAAACCTAATCCATTAACCCGAATTAGATATAGAATCCAATCCCTTGATAGGGATTAATTACATATTTTTTGATAAAATAGAGAAAACAAATTGTGGAGTTTCCTCAAAGTCTTGTTCGTGGAGTAGAGGGCACTAGTGCACCCCTCCCTCAAGGTAGTGCCATGTGTAGTTCCCAACACATATGACAGAGAATGAGATGGAATTGGATCATAAGGGGACACAACCCACACCAATATGAAAAGAATATAACACATACCCAACACACATAGTATCCTTTAATGTGGAGAAGGCCTGCAACATTGTTTTGTTCAAGGAGAAGTCATTATTTTTAAGTAATGTTGTAAGAGGACTTGTAATCTTCCCATAGTTTAGCACAAAATTATGGTGGTAGCTAGAAAGTCCAAGGAACCCTTTTAAGATCTTGAGAGTTTTGGGGTTGGGCTAGTTCATCATAGGTACCACTTTCTTAGGAACTGTCCTTACCCCATCCTAACTCACAATATGGCCCATGTATTCAACCTCGGTCACCACAAACACACATTTTGAGCATTATAAAAATAATTGATAATAATGTAATAATTGCAAAGTATGAGCAACATGTTGAATGTGGATTTCCCATTTCAGACTATAGATCGTGTTGAAATCGAAGAAAACTAGGACAAAATGGTAGAGGAAGGGGCATAAAATATTATCCATGAGGCTCTGAAAGTGGAGGTATAATTACATAGACCAAAGGGCATGACCAAGAACTCATAATGGCCTTGATGAGTACAGAAAGAGGTCTTAGTGGTATCCTCCTATTTCATCCTGATTAGATGGAATCCCAAATGAAGGTAATCTTTGGTGAATAATTTGACACCATGCAACTCATCTAAGAGATCATTGATGATAAGATTATGGTGGATTTATCGTTGATGGTTAATTTATTGAGAACTCAGAAATCAGGACACATCCACTAAATACATTTATTTTTTATGTCCATAACCACAAGTGAAGAATAAAGGCTTATGCTACGGTGAATAACACTAGTTACCAAAATTTCCTAAATGATTTTTTCAATTTAGTTATTTTATGGAAAAGGGTAGTGGTAAGGATACACATTGGGGGGTGGAATACTTGGAAATAAAGGAGTTCCATGGTCCTATTTCCAATGGGATTGAATTAAACCCTAGGGTTCCTCAAAAACCTATTGAAACTAACAAAAAACTTTTCGCAAGTTAGGGTTCTTAGGATATTAGACACTTAAGAGTTAGTTAAGATCAACTAGTCATAATATATCTTTAGGTAAAGTGCATTTCTTTAGTATGCATTTGTACATATGTAATATGATGGTAACGATATCCTCTTGATATGGAGTGATCCAACAGTTTATATTCTCCTCTCTCCTAATCGCCATTGATTCACGACTTAACACTCAATTGGTCCGTGATCTCTATTTAAAGAGCATGGAGGGTCATTTGCTAGTTAATCAATTATGATAAGCTCATTGTAACACTCTTTTATTTTGCATAATAATATTTATTCAAGTAGTTATTTGGATAGGGATGTGGAGTGTTTCCCTCTTTGAGGGTTTAAACCATGTAAAAACATCGGTGTGTTGATTTGTGATATGTTTGTGTGAGCATATGCTCAAGGTGTTTGTTCTCTTGGAAATATCTTGTGTTAGTTGAACATGGTATCAAATTTCTTATGAAGTTCTTCTTTCATTGGTGATCTAGATATTAAACCGCTGTATAGTTTTTTTTTCGCCACTCGAGCCACTTATCTCTTTATGGAGGAGACACTTTACAGCTCGAGGCCAAACCCCTTATCCACACTTTACATAGGTATCTTAGTGGTAAAAACTTGGGATATCACAGGTGGAATTTGTGGGATGCATTTGGACCTGAGTCATATTTCTTTGGCTAATGGAAATGTTACTAGTTCTTTTGTAACATAGCCCCAATAACCCTTGTTATAATTGATTATTTATACCTTAACTAACTATCTATTACATCCCCTCCCTTCAATCCCGATCAAGGAAGGGAACATGACTAAAAATTTGGGCCATTTCTACTTCTCAACCCCATTTATCAAATTCATGTAAACAAACACATAATACATGTGTCCAGATGTAGAATGAAAATAAACATATGGAATTAAAATCTACTACACACATATCTAACATGCATTGATTTGCATAATCATAACAATCATCATCATTTGAATACAACCACTATAAGTATTCATTCCATTCAACATTCGAATAACCAATTAATTGAAAACAACAAAGCTTTCATTGAATAATTATTTTGATAAGAAGATGTCCTGAGCAATTGGCTATGTAACAACAACATTCCACCCAGTGATAGGACAACTATGCTCATCAATATATCAACACAAATTCCACCCCTAAGCTAGGAATGATTTATACAAGGGAAAGGGAACAGCAGACTCATGCATAGCCAAGTAGATAACAAATCTTAGCCAATCCAGTCTACAATTGGGTTTATCAGGTTGTTAAGGCAGTAGAAGGAAGGAATTGCTAAGCTAGTGAGCTCAACCAAAGAGTCATTGGAAACTCTCCAATATTTAGCTAGCTTGGCACCCAAAATACCTACACACCCAACACAAGGAAGTATCCCCTTCACTGTTACACATTCCATCAGGCCATATTTTCCCTTCTAGTGCTCGCCACGATGTGCATAGAAAGGTAGCCAAATCCCTATCATCGTTTGGAGGTTACACTCTTCACTAGGTTTATCAATCCAATCGACACTGTCACGTCCTCTCCTTTCAATCCAGATCAAGGAAGGGAAAAGACTAAAAAATTTATCCATTTCTACTTCTCAACCCCATTCATCAAATTCATGTAAAAAAAACATAATACATGTGTGCAGATGTAGAATGCATATAAACTCAACGAAACTAAAATCTATTACACACATATCTAACATGCATTGATTTGCATAATCATAATAGTCATCATCATTTGATGACAACCAATGTAAGTATTCATTCCATTCAACACTTGAATAACCAATGAATTGAAAACAACAAAGCTTTCATTGAATACTTATCTTGATAAGAAGATGTCCCGAGCAACTAGCTATGCAACTGCAATGTTCCACCAAGTCATAGGCCAAGTGTGCTCATCAATACGTCAAAACAATTGCCACCCATCAGCTAAGCATGATTTCTACAAGGGAAAGGGAACAACAGACTCACACATAGCCAAGTATATAACACATCTCATCCAAGCCAATCTACAACTGGGTTTATCAGGTTGTTAAGGGAGTAGAAGGAATGAGTTGATAAGCTACTGAGCTCAACCATAGAGTAATCGGAAACTCTTCAAGAGTTATCTAGCTTAGCAACCACAATACTTACACACCCAACACAAGGACATATTCCCTTCACTGCTACACAGTCCCACGAGACATACCTTCTCTTCTAGTTCTCTTTAGGTTGTGCATAGAAAGGTAGCCAAAGCCCTATCATATTTGGGAGTTTACACTCTTCACTAGGTTTATCAAGCCAATTCTAAATCCTCCTCTACTCTTGGTTGTTTACATACACAAGTCCAAGCCAAAACAAGGGATCCATCTAACAACAAGCACACATGTTGGGCTTGGCAAAAATGTTTTTAACTGTAGGATGCAAAAACAAGATTCCCATGGGTTATTCCCATTCGTGGCACACCAAAAACAAATTGTTAGAGGACAAATCGGCCCTTGGTGAACAAGATCAATTTTCCAATGGGTATATAGGCATTCAAAGGGAAGAAAATACCTCTATGGACCCCCAAATCGTGACTCCCTTCCTCCCAATCATTCCGCCACACAAAAATGACTTCCCAACTAGAGAAAATGGAATACAAATCAAGAAAATCATGGAGGAAAATGCCCAGCAAGCTCCAACTACGTGAGAGAGAAAATCCTATGGATAAATGATGGCTTGGGAAGAAAATTCGTGGGTGTTTTCTTTCCCAAGAATCCAAACAAAATTTTCCATAATGGTGTGTTAACACCCAAAATGACCCCCTAGGTTGTGGGAGAGGGCAGACTGGGGTAACCACTAACCAATCTTTAGGCTATGCTACTGATCCAATACAGACAGAGAGGGCTCTCTCTATAAGTTCACAGAATACTAAAAATCATCAAGATTGTCAATAATGAAGAAAATACACTAGCATTCATCATTCAAGATATTCAATTACAACAATACAGAAGATCAAATTTCTATTGGAAAACAAAATGGTTTAAACGTAGCTTGGTTGAAACACATGAATCTTTATTTGGGCAATGGAGTCACATTTAAACAAACTCTGAAAATTCATTTACAAATTCTTCACAAATGCATTAACACAGGGGAGAGATAGTAAACAGCTCGTAGTCGAAGTGATTTTAATTGGTGAAACAGAAGAGAAAGAAACAATCCATTGACATAAGGCATACAATAATGAATCCTACATCAATTTTAGCAGAAAAGTAATGGTGGAATACTTGGGAAAAGATAAGTAGAGCATAATATCTATGAATTCTACTTAGCTATCAAACTGCACCAAGTATGAAAGTATGATAGAATGTTACAAACTAGAATTAACAATGAGGGATACACAATTCACATGGAAAAAAGAAGGAACAGACTACAAGATTAGTTACACAAGAATCCCTGAAAACATTGGCTCAACTCTGCAAATCTTTATTCAAAATATATCTCAAAATGTCTTACAGAACAATACACAAAAATTCCCATAAAAGTTTTCAACACATTCTCATTCCATCACATCATATATAGATACTGGGAGTCCCTTTGCTTGACTCATCTAAACCAAAAACAATTATAACGAAGTGACACTTCATTCAGGCCTTTGCCACTATTACTTCAAAATAGAAACAAGTGGAACCGGCCTAACTATTTTGTTACAATCCATCGGTATTATTACCAAGTAACATTTACTTTAAGTAAAAAAGTAAAGATAGAAAAATAATAGTTCCAGCTGGCTATTTATATAGCCGCCTCAAAGAATATTACAAACTCTTCAAATAATAGGAAAGTTTTTTAAGAAGTCTTCTGATTCCAAACAAACTTCAACAACTATAAAAAGACAAGTATCACTGAGGCGGATGTTGAAAGTATAGCGATTTGCTATATTTTTCTATGTGGGCCCATTGATTTACAGGTGGGAGGTAATAGTCCACCATCTCTTTCACCATAACTCGTATTTCAATGTGCTCAGTGTAGAAGAACAGAGGAAGCCTTTCACCAATGGCGATCAATCTATTCAAGATTTCAAAGTTCCCTTCGACCTTTTCCATCAACATTTTTCCTATAAGCAGCTAATTCAGGCGTTTGAAATTCGTGTGATCCATCCTCATTGTCCACAGTAGGTTTTTATAAGCATTGTGAGTGATTAGTTCCTGGTTATCATTCCAGAAAGAAGGTATCCCAATTTCAACCAGCTTATCAAACTGCCCTTTGAATTCTGCCACTTGACTCTTAATCTCCTCGACTTTGGCCTCTACACTCTCAACCTG
Source organism: Larix kaempferi (assembly GCA_027924585.1). Classification (NCBI taxonomy): domain Eukaryota; kingdom Viridiplantae; phylum Streptophyta; class Pinopsida; order Pinales; family Pinaceae; genus Larix; species Larix kaempferi. Next base: position 1,230,988 of record BSBM01001710.1, read on the forward strand.
AGCATATTTCCCCAAGATCTTTCGGGCTGCTATAAGTGTAGTAATATGGTGCCCAATATTTAACTTCATCCTTTCCTCTTCTGATAGACCATTCAGGAAAGTGATGGCATTTAATGCAGTTTCCTTGGGTCTTCTGGCTAAGTTGTCCCTAGCAACTTCACAACTTGTAATAGCATCACCATTAGAGAAATTTTGAGGTCAAAAAATGGCCTCAAAACAAAGAAAATGTACTATAAAAAACAACCAATCACATTCTAGTAGATGACATCATCCCCCTTGGTTGAGGTGGCATTGCATGAGTTAAGAATGCTTATTTGTCAAATTTTCTATGGTGGATGAAAACACATAGTTAACCAAGGTAGTGGTGTAAGTACTTTTAAGTCATAAAGTAAAGTACTCATAATGATAGTCTTTTCATAAAATAATATTATTGTCATTTTCAAGTAAAGTACTCATAATGAATGTCTTTTCACACTTTCTCATAAAATAATATTATTGTCACTTTCAAGTGAAGTACTCTTAATTCATAAAGAAAGTCCTTTCACAGTTTTTTATAAAATAATATATTATCATTTTTATGTTTTTAGTTTTAAATTATATATTCACTCCATTCTATTTAATAACATAATGTCAAACTAATAAAGAATAATAATAGATTTAATAAATAATAATAATAATATTAATAATGCAATGTGGATTATAATAATATTATTAACATTTTACATGTAAATAAATTCTCAATTAAATTACATTATATTAGATTCATGAGAAAAATACTAAATATAAAAACTCAACATAAAATTAAAAAAATAACTCTTACAAATATTTTTTATTATTTAATTTCATTTGCAAGTTCAAGACAAATAAATGCTAAAGGACTATAAATTTTTGGGAATTTACAATGAATCTTAGTCACATCAATGTAGACTTATTTTATTAATTTTATTTCTAGTGAATTTTGAAAAGCAACTCAACCATGGTTATTTATATTGTGCATAGAAAATAGTGTGGGAGGTGACTTGTCATATATACCTACCCCATAAAACCCTCAATTCATAATATTTTAATATATCTCATATTTTTGTAGTACATCTCTTAGGAGGCCATTTTTTGACCTCAAAATCTCTCTAATGTAATGCTTTTCTCCTTTATCCTTATAAACTCAAGGTAGGGTCTAAAGTTCTCAGCCTCCTTAATGATCCTGTCCCATACCAAGTGTTTACATCCTTGCAAATCCGCCTACCCAGTAACCTGATGAGTGAGTTTCTTATTGATTTCAATTAACTCTTTGTGTTTTCCTTGGAGGACTTGGGATTCTTGTTCCTTTCTTTTATTCTCTTCTTCCAACTTCTAATCCCTTTCTTTCAGCTCCTTAATTTCCATTCCCTTCAAGCTAATGTGAGACATGGCCTGTACGAGACTGTCAGTAATACTATTTTCCCCACTTTGGTTCAAATTTGTGGGCCGCATGTCCAAATTGGACAAGTTAGTTTTCAAATCATCAAGCTGTTTTTCTAAGATTATTTTCTCTTTCTTCCAGCTATCTTCCTTCTCTACAAACTTCAGCAACTCTTCTTTACATTCACTTATTTCTTTAGCCAAAGCCTCTTTTTGTATCTCGAAGTTTGTCTCTTCCGGAGGTTCGATTAGCCGGATATTTGGAACTTTTTCCTTATTCTGTAGTTTCAGAATCAGCTTGTCTTTTTTTTCCAACACCTTGCTCATGCTTTTACCTCCACCATCACTTATGAATAGGTCAGATTGTACCTTTTTTACCTGATTTTGAAGAGCTTGGTTTTCACTTTTCTCCTACTTTAATTGGATTTCCAATTTTTTCACAGTAACCAGCAAGTTATCGCTTTTCATGGTTGCTTTCACAAAATCATCATGCACAAGATCACTAACCTATTTGTGAAACTAGATTTTGTCTGGCACGGGTATTTTTTTCCAATTGATCCTTGCCTCGGTCACTCCATCTTCCGTCAATACCGCCAGGTTTAATGTGTTATCATTCATACCTCTGCTGGTCATCAAGGAAGTTTTGGTATTCAACAAACTTCTGGCTATAGGAATCAAATCAAATAGTCTTTGGGCTAAGACTCGTTTGTTTTGATTGTATTGCTTGTAGAGGTCATCCTTAGACCGAAATTTATTATCAACAGCTCCCTCATTAACATCTTGAAACTTGTACTCTACAACCTGGATTTCAGGAGCCAAGGACTTTTCATTATTTGCCTCTCCACTATCCACTAGGACAATCAATTCTTCATGGACCGTTGCAACAACTAGCTCCTCCTCAGTTGGGGAAACAATTGACTTGGCTTGAATAGCCGCAGCAACTGACTCATCTGCTATCTCCAATTTGGGTCACTTGTCTCCATGACCTTCCTCAATGTCCATGTCCCCGACTTCATCTAAGTCTCTTTTTCGGCTCACCTCCACTGTGTCTGATACTTTCAATCTAAATCCATTATTAAATTAGAAATCATGAGATCTCCTCCCTGTGTCCCCATTGCTTCCTCTGCCTCGGGCTCCCAATGCAACAAATTCCTCCCCTTCAGCACCCCTTCTGGTTCTGTATGCTCAAAAGTGCTTGGGTTACATTATTTCCTTCTCTTGGAAATTATATGCAAGGGGTCATATTGTTGGTTGTGGAGCCATATCTTCTAGTCTCATAGATGATATTATATCAGCCGTGTTTGTACCCCAGTTCTATATGATATGTAGGTGGACTGTACACTCACCCCAACGGGGGGGTGTGGGGGGGCATCGCCCGCCCCCCCAGGGTTCTAGGGGGGCCCATCCCCCCTGGTTGGGGGGTCCGGGGGTAGTGCTCCCGAGAAATGGGGGTTCGGGGGCAATGCCCCCGAAGAAAATTTTTGGGGCTATTTTCGCCAGCTGTTTTGCAAGCCCATGGTTTTGGGTATCCCGTGGTATTTTTCCATTGTATTTCCCCTATAAAATAAAGACATTATAATACGGCTAGGGTAGTTGATGTATTAGGTTTTATGCATTGTAAAGATCTCTGAGATCAGGAGAGAGACTGTGAAACAGAGAAGAGGAAGTGCAGCGGTTGTGCTGCAGGTTGTATCCCTTCATCTTGTTGGACAGTAATAATAATAAGGACTGGCAAATTCAGTGTGGACGTATCCCAAGTTGGGTGAACCACGATATAACTGTGTCTCTCTTGTAATGTGTATGTGTGATTATATTAGCATTTCTGTTTATTGTTATTGCTCTGCGATCCTGTTTTTCTAACACGTATTTGATGGCCACATCTTTCTTGAACCCTAGCGACTTCAATAACTCTTCCACCTATGACAAAGCTTCTTTATTCTTCACAATGAAAGGCCCTACCTTCCAAGGACATTTCACATCCATTGTCTTCTTATGTTTTAAGAATTGCACTTCTTCCAGGGCCAATTTCTGTCTAATAAATTCAAGTGCAAAGATCCGCAATGTCAGGAAAGCGAGTAGAACATAAGGCTCCTGCACAAAACCATATAACCTAATGACTGTAGCTTCTTTCAACAAAAACTAGTCACCGACGCCAGTTCATCCTTCAACTGCATCATTGTTTTCATTTTAGGTATCATTGTAGGCAATTCTTCCCCAAAGATGATTTTATAAACAGGGGGAAAAACATAGTTCAAACCCGGTTATATATATATAGTTGCCATTCTTATATATATAATCGGGTTTCCATAACTTCCTCCCTCTTTGGCTCACTATCCTTTGATCTCAACTGTTGAGTTCTCACGTACTCATTCTCCGTCGTCGGATCTGAGTTTCCTTTTACCCACTGATTTGAAAACCTATCCCTTTCCACCATCGGATTCCCTCCACCAATATTCATCTGGGCTGTTAATCTCATTTGCATGCATCTAAGGAGTAGCATCGCATGCACCCAAAAAGCTTCTCCTATATCACCCTTTCTCTATGCGACAAGTTGTGGAGCTGACACCTGTCCAGCGGGACTCAGTCCATCGCATCTACCTTGCCGTTATTCATCGTGCTACTTATTGATGCGACGATGTATGAGGACCGTCCATTTATCCTTAGACGTGTATCTATGGTGAGTCCTCATACTCGACTCAACCTTTAGGATTTTCGTATGCTGGTGGGGTCTCACCTGTTATACCCTGTGCGTCTCAGGCTCCCACCAGCCGCTGATTTGGCTCTTCTTTCCACCCGAACCGTAGTCTGTCGGAGACTCAGGACCTTTCTGAGGTACATAAAACTAAACCCTTAGATCTTGAAAGGATTATCTGAACCGTAGATCCTTGAATATGTCCCCACCATCACATGCGCCTAACCAGGCATCGTTCACTGCTCTTTCCTCCTTGCGACGCGCTCCTAAGCTAACACCTGTCCGGTGGGCTCCGGCCCATCGCATACTCGTATTCTCTTTCGTCCTCGCATTTTGGCCATGCGACAGTCCTTTTAAAACCGTAGGTCCTGCCCCTACTCTTGATCAACTATGCCAACCTGTGCAACACTTAATCATTCAAAAATTTGCTTGCGGACTATTGATATTAGAGCATTCTCTGTTAATCTTTTCCCTATTAATACCTATCCCTTGACATTGGCCCCTCTTGTTTCATTGGACCCCTTCTAGGCCTTCTTGTCTCATGTCTTAGCACCTGGCCATTACCGATGGAGATTACTTCAAGATTTTTTCTCAGGTAGCTATCTGACCTTTCCATCTTTCATGTATAGTTCTTTATGTTGTAAAAGAGCAAAAAAAAAATATAGGTGCTAACATGGTGTCTTTCCCATACACAAAATTTGGACAACCATACCTCTCCATTTCCCAAAACAATAACTGCCTCAACCAACTCTTGGAAGAATTTAATGATTAGGTGCATAAGTCAAAATAGGTAGTTAATGGTTTATGTGTTCTCCCTTTGTCAGTTGGATTGTCAGTATTGGTTCAATGGTTTAAATATTTTCTCTCCTTATTCCTTGTAAAAATCATGCTCCCATATTCTTGTTGCATTTCATAGCTAGTTGTGGGTATTTTATTAAAATACATATTTACATGATATTTGTAATTTATAATGTGCTTGGCTAGCACGCTATCCACATGCATCAATTTTTAGTTGTCAATACAAGAATGATAAATTGATAGTGAGATATTGGCCTTGACCTCCTCACCATGATTATATAACGATATTACATCATTTACATGTTAAATGCAATGGGGTCAAAATCAAGATATTACACCATCTTTGGTGGGTTCATAACCACCAATAAGCGAGGCATTCAAAGTCCTAGTGACTATTTGAGAGGAAGGACATTAATTCAATCAGGGAAGATAGTTTTTTTTTTGTTACACAAGATCACATAACATAATTAAAAAGAACCAACTTGAGTGATCAGATGCACAAAATCTTAACACATACCTACTCACAACTTGCACCATATTGCATTTGTTATAGTGGTTATCATATATTTGCATATGTTCAATTGTGTTTAGATACCTCCATCCTCACTCTTAGTTAATCGCACAACCACAACCATTGCGGAACAAATATCCCCTAGGCATCCTCTTATGCTACAAGGAATTCCTCCTATCCAAAGAGGAGTTACCATATTATCTACTTGTAGACCACAAGGGACACCATTAGGCTAAGGGAAAACTCAAGAAACCATGATATCATAATATTTTCTTGGACATACCTTACTTGGATAACCCCTAAGATCACCTACACCCCTAAACCACCACCTCCACCTCTTGGAGTAGGTAACACATGAAAGAAAATGGTAGGATCATCACTTCCATTTATGGCAATTCTAAATATCCCATATTTATCCAAGCTAATAAATGACCCCATTTTATATGATGCATCTTGGCTAGGTATTTCCCCCAAAATGCCCTTGAATATTCTTGGCATTGTCAAATTTCTTATCATGATCATTATTATGCTTTGGTACTTGTGTCATGTTGCAGTATTTTCACTAAGAAACATGTTCCACCATCATCCAGAAAGGGCAGGATACCCCCTCACAGGTATATCATCTCAACATCACATATAGGAAATGCATCCCCTCTATTTACATTGCATGTATTCAGTAATATCGCTAATATCCATAAGGGTTGATTTCTTGGTAATGGCATATCATCAATATCATTACCGAAAATACTATGATCCCCCATGGGTGTGGATACCATTACAACCCCCTTCACACTTTGTAACCCATCATGTCAAACCACACAATTCATGGAATTTGATTACTCACCAAGTTTTCCAAGTTGAACCACATTTCACCACCTTGAGTTATGCCAATATCACCCCTCATATTCCCCAACACATATTACGATTATCATTCATAGATCACCTCTCATCCCCTGCATGAGAAATACCATTTGAGTTTCCATCCATATCATTAATCCCTAAGAAGACCAAAAAAGAGGCCCCACCCTCTGAACACACCAATATGATTTAATCATTCACATAGGAATGTTTTGCATGGAATTTTTTCACTGGGAACCCATCTCCTTGATTATACCGAACAACCACATACTCATTATAAAAATTATTCCTTGACTCACTCAAAACCATGAGAATCCCATCCATATCATTCTTTTTGTAAAATTTGGTTCCCCGACACAATTAAAACTATGGGAACCTCATCCATATTATTTTTGTACAAATGCTTTCCCAATTCACCTCAATTTGTGGGAACCCCATTAGATCATTCTTTTGGAAGCATCCTAGTCACCTTTGATCGATCTAATTGAGACCACATAACCCCAACATTTCCAGTTTTTTCATCTAGATACCTTATCTCATTGGTATTATTCCTATTCTAAACCCTTCATCTACAGCTTGTTTCCCTCTGTTACACCCTGTGTCATTACTTGAAGAATGTTGTTGTCAACCACTTGTCCAGTTTAGTACATCAATCAAGGGAATTCATGATCCCCACTCTTATCAACCAATCTTGTGTTAGTTTTGTTAGTATCCTAGTTGGTTACAACATGATATTTGTTATTGGGATTAGATCCTCATCTTATCACTTTCTTTATATCTCATTGATGTCAGATCACCTCATTATGAGAACTAAAGTAGTTATGATTGTACCTTGAGGTCCCTTCTCATCAACATAAGGGATCCCCTGAAACTAAGTAGGGAGAGTCATCAATTCTCCCTAACTCAGTCGCCTCCCCTAAGCTCGATGACAACAAATCTATCACATTGGGGGGGAGTCATACATTCCAATGGTAGTAGTGTTCGCATTTATGATTAATGGTAGTGACTCATTTGAGATAAAGAAGTTCCCACCAAGCAGTTTCCTCATTATTCATATCCCCTTCCCTATTGGGTTGTTCGTAATCATAAACAATTCTATTTATTTGACATAAATAACATCATCAATAGTCCAAGACCTATTTACTTATATTGGGATTGAAGCCACCTTCATCCCAATATCAACAATTTTGTGAGATGAACCCTTGGTCTCCTCTTATTGTAACCCAATTTGAGATATTTTCATGAGATTAAGGATGCCTGTCTTGTTTATATAAGCCATCATTCATTCTTTGTAGCTTCAACAATAATCACCAACAAACTCCCACATGGATTACTTTTACCCACAATACTTGATACCTTACCAGAACATGAGAGAAATAAACAACATTACATTTTAGAAATATAGTATCTTCCAAAACTTATACATCAAGGGGCATCCCTTAACACTTAAATTTCACACACATGCAATATTTCAGATAAAATTATAGGAATGCATCATCAACATACAACATGCATCTCATCAAATACATCATCATTAGATCTAAAGGATAAGTTGAGTCTTTGAATGATAAAATCATTCATTCTTGACAAACAATGTGATAGTTACTTCAGGGACCCATGTTGACAACGTGACTCTCTACATAGAATCCCACACTAAATTGTGTGACTTTTCATTTGAAATTCATGCTTATTTACCAACAAAAGGAACAACTACTTTCCATAGTGCATTAAAGGCTCATAACAACTCCCTTGGATTCAAAAATTTAAGTTGAAATCCTCACATGCTTGGGAGCATTCAATATCCCCCTTCATGTACTTGGATAACCAATTCACAAGCAAGGGTGTTCACATTAGGATCTATTTTTTTCTTGACCTCCATTTGGCCTATAAAATGAATTCATGGGCATGAATTCTATAGGAGAATATTTAAGAGAAACGTTATGTTGTAAGAATTAGTTTGAGAGCTCAACTTTTAACCCACTTCTTATCACTAGTTGGCATGCTAAGCTACCTTTCTTTCTTCCTCTAAGAAGAAAGAGTTTTCTCCATTGTTCTAAGTTTTTTATCAAGCATTTGGGTGGACAAAAGGGACCCTCCATAAGGGATATTTTTGGATTCCCTTGAAGCCTTCACCTCCCAGGTGACACTATGTAACAATATTTACCATTGTGCAATCATCATTTAGTTTAGCACACTCTTTTTTTTCTTTTTTCTTATTACTTTTCCTTTTTTTTATTCTCCTTATTTGATTGTTTCTTTTCCATTTTATGTATGTAACACTAACCATGTGGACTAATTGTTTCCTTGTTGCAACCTATAAGGATCCCAAGTGGGAAGGATACTCACCCTTGTGAGTATTTTCCCACAACAATATTTAACTCTGCTCTAAATTTTTGTATTGTAAAAGTTTTCCACACATTTATTTTGGTTTGGTTTAGTTTTCCATGTTTAGTTACTAAGATGTTCTCATGTCTCCATTTTCCTTTCGCAATCTAGAAGTTTTGACAAGTCTTCTTGTATACTAGAGGAATATGCAGTTTCCAATCCTTCTTCTTGACAAGTTGAAGAAGATGGATTTTCTAATCCTATATATTACCAAGATGTTTTAAACTATTTTTGGTTGAGATGGATCATTGACCTTGTTGCATTAAAATGAATAAAAACCATGACTTGGTACAACAACAATATTTTTTTCTTTATCAAATAAAGAGGTTGTAAAAATGAAATACTTTGTAGAAACATGATTTATAAGTATACAACTCGCAGTATGGCCTTGTAAAAATGAAAATAGTATCTTATCTCAAAGACAAAAATGATGAAACTGTTTTAGTATTGAGTATGAATTAGCTAAAACTTTCAACTACTATACATAAAAATAGATCATATTCCTTAAACTCCAATGAATTCCTTCACTTGTAGGAATTTTAATCCATTTATAGTGGCTTAATAAACTTTGATGTCATGGATAATGGTTCTTTCCATGATTTATTAGCCATAGGCATTTGAAGCAATAAAGTAAAATCATATTTTGAAGGTGTGAAATCTCGATCCTAATGGGGTCGCACCAACTTGCTTTTAATCTGTGCATGTACGCCACATTAAATAATATACCACATTTTATTAATTTCTTGGGGGCGTAGTGACAACAAATACATCACTTGACAAAAAAATACTTATGTTAATAAAATGTGTTTACATTTGTACAAGTTTGGAAGTTTGAACATTCAATCAAAGATTCCAAAAATAAAACATGTGACATGTATAATGAGTAAAATCCGATTAATGAAGTCATGTAACTTCCATAACAATGTTAGAAAACCGATCATGATCTAAGGATGCAAAAACCTCTTCAGTGTGCATATATTTCAATTTCAATATTTGATGCAGACCCTTTGAGTTAAGAGAGACATATTTCCATTGTTTCACATATCCAACATTTTCATATTCTTCAAGCTTGCATCCATCTCCATCAATGTAGAAATAAAAAAACGAATGTATAATTCCTAATTTATTTGGAAATATGCCACCCACGTCCTTACTTTGAATGGAGTGTAATTCCCTCATGCTAGGTATAGTCTCACAAAACCAAGGCATGGATCTATTCACATCGCCAAGGGTAACATTCCAAAAGAACCTGCATTGAAATAAATTTATCCAATACATATTTTTTCAACTACGTCAATGTTTCAAAATACATTCAAAATGTGAGATTAAAATCCATACCATAGTCCCTTACCTAGGCACAAGCCTTTCTTGTTCATGGCCTTCATGTCCCAAATGCAGTGTGCACCAATCAACTACTTCTCCAAATGATTTGAGTCAAGTTGCACCATGACTCATCTGGTACCTCCTAAGAGCTCATTTCTCACAAGAACCTACACCATCATGCTCACCCTTTCTGTGCTCTATTTAAAAAAAGCTCTAAGTATGTTGAACTCTTGTCTCTTTATGAAGGAAACTATGTTGGGTTGAATACCGATTACAACAGGTTTACAAATTTGAGTCATACAGTTAAACACATTAAACAGAAACAATAGAACACAACAACATCAACATATTACACAAAAATTATCCTTGGAACCTCTCTCTTGGAGGAAAACCAACAATCCTTCACTCATATATTGATCAAAGTCTAAAAAAACTTGGTGTTTACAATCATGACTTGCTAGACCATAAATGATCACACTTCATTACACGTTAATGCTACACACGTAACTACTATACCTATCATACATCATACATCATGCATAACCATTACATTTTATTTATAGATGAAATAAAATAAACTGCTCATTAATGACAATCCATAACTTCCTAACCACGTTCAATGGTTCTATTACAATCAAATTGACTAGGTCAATTTTGGACAATTGCTCATTGGGCTTCCATTCATTCCATTGAATTCCCATTGATGATTCATTTCCTTTGACCAAACAACTATTTTTGGTCAATCGACTGACCAAACTTTCCTCATCTTTCACCTCCAAATCCATTTGACGTATACCAGTTCAATATCGACTTTTCCATTCGATTTACATGAAAAGAATATAAAATTCCCAACATTCAACTACTTGTTTTCTTCTTTGCATAAACATCACATTCATAAATTTGGTTTACTTTACCAGGGCTAAAAAGACCATTGTTTCCATACACTAGAAAAACGTTTTTGTGCTTATTGACTTGGTTAATGACTCTGCAATATTCTTTATCATTTCTACCTTTTCTAGTAACACTTTCTTGTTCTCTACCATCTCCCTCACAAAATGGTATTGAGCATCAATGTGTTTCATTTTTTAATGATATGCTGGATTCTTTGCCATGAAGATTTCACTCTGTCTATCACAATCAAACCTAACAACCTGTTAATCAAACCCAACATCTAAACACAATCTATGCAACCAAACAACTTCCTTGCACACCTAAGTAGATGCCATGTATTCAACTTCAGTATCTAACAATGAAACGAACGAATTCCTTCTACTCATCTAACTAATTTCTCTACTTAATATCTTGAACACATATTCTCTAGTCAACCATCTATGCTCGATGTATCCATCCTAGTTGGAATAAAAAAACCATGTACATTGATTTCCTTGTTGTCCTCAGTATCTCCTCCATAAAAGATTGCATAATTTTTCATTGCCTACATATACCTAAATACTCTTTTGACTATTGTCCAGTGATCTTTTCCAGGTTTTGACATGTATCTACTTAATACTCCATCTGCAGGGGAAATATTGGGTTGTGTATAGACCATAGCATACATTAGACTACCCACAACACTAGCATAGGGCACATGTATAATGTACTCTATTTCTTCTTGTGTCTTAGGAAATTGTTCCACAAATATCTTGACTCCTACAAGAATAGGGCCTTTGACTGATCTAGTCTCCTACATGTTGAAACGTTTCAAAACTATCTCAAAATATGTCCTTTTACTTAACAAGATCCTTCTACCTACATGATCTCTTTGAATTTCCTTTCCAAGAAAGAAATTGGTTGCTCTGTGATATTTCATGTCGAAGTTGGAGAATAATTACAGCTTCACCTCCTTTATTAGATCCATGTTATTTCTGACCAACAACATGTTGTCAACATATAAAACTACATATATGAAATGACCACCGAATTTCACCCCATATACATAGTGATCAACTTTACTTCTTGCAAACCCCAGCTGATGGATATACATATAAAACTTTTGATATCACATCCTAGGCACGGGGGGTTCACTCAGTGAACTTGTTACATAGCACGATCGTTCGCATGATATTAAAGAATATCCCTAATTTTACTAAATATTGGAAAATGCCTCCTAAAATTGTATTGTTGAACCCCCCTCCCAATATTCCTTTCTAATTAAGAAAATCCCTAGTTTCACCATATATTGTAGGTATCCATTTTTATCAACCAATTTTTAATAACCCCTTTATATCATATTACCAAGTTGTAGCAAACAATATCCCTAACACATCTTAGTATAAGAAAACAATATCCTAATAAAATAATAGTATAATACTAATAATGATCCCACCAGGATTGTAAGGGCGATTGATCAATTTGTAGCGTTGGATAGTGTAATAACCAACGAAATAGTACTGGGGAAGGCAAAATGCGTAAAAGGAAACCTATTCAAGAGATCATAAATTCATATTCATATATTTTACTCATTATTTATTATGTCTTATTTGATATTCCAAATATTTTGGTAACATTTGTGTTAGTGAACTTTTGTTTGGCTCAAAACCAATCCTAAATAAGCTATTAAATGAGGATTTCTCAAGTTCAATAATCCAAAGAGACTTCCATTGATATTATCATTGGTACACTATTATCATCTTTATGTAAAACTTAGGATCGTAAGCAATATCAAATAAACATAGAGGGTCCTTAAGTTTTAGGTGGGTATGAATTGAGTCCATGATTTGGAGGTATGAATCCATCCCACGACTTGGAGGTTATTCCTCGTCCCACCCAAATAAAATAACACCCAATATCTATATTACTATGTCAAATTAAAAATCCCCCTTGAACCCTTAATATGGGGCAATATATTTTTAAGGTTTTTAAGAGTATTCAAACCCCCAATATGAATGGACGTGATATAATATTGTCTCACTAGTGAATCCCCCGTGATCCTAGGAGATTGTTTTAGAACGTAGAGATACTTCTTGAGATTAGAGACCAACTCCTTTTCTCCTTCCACTATAAAACCTTCAGGTTGCTTCATATAGATTCCTTCTTCAAGATCACCATGAATAAATGTTGTCTTTAGATTCATATATTCTATGTCAAGATCAAATGCTACAACTAAAGACATTAGAGCCCTTATGAAAGTTAGCTTATCAACATGTCAGAAAATTTCACTAAAGTTGACTCCATTGACTTGGAAATACCCTTTCGCTACCAGTCGAGCCTTGTAATTCTCGACTTGACATGTTGAATTCAAATTGTTCTTGAACACCCACTTACTACTGACAAGTTTCCTTCCATTTGGTAATTGACTAGATCCCATGATTCATTCTTCTTCAAGGACTCCATTTCTTCTTCCATATACCTTTTCTAAATTTTATTCTCTATCACGTCGATTGCTTCCTTTACCTACCTAGGATAATTATATATGGTAGATAACACAAAAGCATAGTGGAATTCAAGTGGACTATACATTTTTGGTTCTTTCCTTGATCAACTAGACCTCTTTACATCTTGATTTTCTTTTTCCACCTCTTCGTCAGATTTAGTCGACTCATCTAAATCTAGACTTTTATCCTTCATTTCAAACTCTTCTTTTTCTATTTTTTATCTTTTAACCTCTTCATACTTGGAAGTTCCTCCAAGTTCTCTAAAGACCACATCTCAACTATAAAATACCTTTCCCATCACTGTGTTGCACAAATTATACCCTTTCACTCCATCCTTTTATCCGAAAAAGATGAATTTATCCAACTCAGTTTCAAGTTTCATTCTTTTCTCCTTTGGGATATGCACGAAGGTATCACACCCAAATACTATGAAACATGTAAGAGAGGCCCTTTTAACAACCCATGCCTCATATGGATTCTTGTCAACCAAATCTATTGACGATGACCTATTCACTAGGTAACATGTTGGGTCAACTTCCTATGCCCAGAATTCTTGTGCAACTCCTGCACCACTAAGCATGCTCCTCACTTTCTCCATCAATGTTCTATTCATTCATTCAACAACTCCATTATTTTGAGGCATTTATGGAGTTGTGTTTTGTTGATCTATTCCATGCTTTCTGCAGAACTGGTCGAGTTCTTTTCCATAGAATTCTCCTTCATTATCATTTATTAGCACCTTGATCTTTTGCCAGTTTGATTCTCCAATAGATCTTTGAACTCTTGAAACTTCTCAAAAAACTCATATTTCTTCCTCAAGAAATACAACCATGTAATTATGGAGAAATCATCTATGAAAGAAACGTAATAATGATATTCTCCTAGTGAAGGGACCAACTTAGGTCCAAAAAAATCACTATGTATTAGCTCTAGTATTTCTTTATCCCTAGAAGCACCACATGTGAATCTTACATGACTTCGTTTACCACAAATACAATGCTCACAGAAGTCAACTTCTTTATAGAAATTAGGGAGACCTTCGACCATACCTTCACTATAAATAACATAAAGAACTTTCTCACCTATATGTCCCATCCGTTGACGTCACAACATGGTCAAGTCAACAATATGATATGTTGTCGGTCTCTGGAAAGACCACATTATCCATTTCATTGGTGTTTGTTATTCTCAATAGCTTAAACAAAGTTCCATTATGAACTCCCCTCATTAATGACATTGCTCCTCTCACCATTTTACACATACGTTTCTCAAATACAAACTACACACATGCATTCCCCATCTTACTTACTAAGATAAGGTTTTGGTCCAAACATGGGATATGCAATACTCCTAGAAGTGTTCTTATTACATGGCCATCATTTTGGCATCCACAAGGTCCTCAATGCCATGCCCAATGAATAGTCATGCAACATATGATTTAGAATAAATCTCATGATAATATCACATAATCCAACATTATTGGGATAGACAATATCTCCATTACAAGTAGGAATTTGAACCTACTAAGGGATGTTATCAACTAGTTGAGAAGTAGTTACCTTTCGCTAATAATAATCCTAATAAGCCTAAAAAAATTTGAATCTCCCTACTTTGTCATAATTTTCATGATTATGGTCAATAGAAGCCCTAAGATCACATGATCAACAAAATCTAATAACCATATACCACAACACCATGTAATGCAATAGAAAATAGTTTCAAATTTGTTGGAATTAATAAAACTCTAATGCATGCATCATTGTAATGAATGCCAATGTTATCACATCCATTTGAAAATGCAACCAAGTGAAAAGTGTAATGGTAACATCATATCCTAAGAATCTAGTTAAGTGATCTTTGGGTTTTAATAAAAGGTTTGGTGTGAAGGGTACATGCCAAGTGTGGCAACATCATCCACTTTATATTGAAGTTTACCAAGCTTCCTAGTTACCCTTTGAGATTATTAAGCACGATTATAGGATTTTGTTAACTAAAAAAGTTTCCAATAGTAGTGGAAGGAGAAGATTCATAACTAATAAACCTCGAAGTAGACTTAATAAGCAAGATAAATGTCATACTTATTGCGTAGTTAAATTTAGAGCCAGATAATTCTGATTTATTGTTTGAGAGAGAAGTCATTACAAGGATTTTAAAATGAGCTAAGACTTGTCTTTTGGCTGTGAATATTTAATTAATAGTTTATTAGGTTACTAGTGAAAGGGCGTAACCCTTCACTATGCTTCCTCAAGCCCTATAAAGGACAGCTTATTGTAATTTTATTATCATCATCAAATATATTATTCCTTTTTATCATTCAACATGAGAGTCAGATTCAACTATAAGCAGTCCAACCGGATATGGTTTCTGCATTTGGTATCAAAGCGGAACACTCCTCCATCTGAGTTCGGATTCGGCTCACACTCAGAGCGGACTCGCTCCTCCTTAGGTGAGCTTGGACTCAACTCATTCATCCATTCTGCTGCATCACTCAAACTCTATCCTTTCGTTGCCCCATACACTCCATTCCCTTCCACGCACTCCATCCACCTGTGCTCCTCCCTAACTACATTCCCTCACGTAACCCAAATTCCTGCACACCCTCTCCCCTGCACTCCTATCCATATCCCAAACTCCCATCCCTCCTCTCATGCTACATACATCACCAACCTACATGATACTCCCTCCTACTTTGTCCATCGCCCACCTCCAAGCCACACCACCACGATGCATCCTCCCTCACAGCGCCCATCTGCACCTTCTCCTCTCAACCATTGCCATGCTACCCTTGAGCTACGGTCCACCCTATAGCTCCTCTCACACTTCCTACACCACTCTGCCTAGCCGCATCTCCGCTGCACACATCCACATCTCTTCTGTGTGCCCTCCCTTGCATAGTCACCTTCCACCATTCCGCAACCCTCTATCCTCCAACTTCAACCTTGCGTCCACCCTTTCCCCACATCACTACTCCCCGATCGCTTCCATCTCCCCACTCCGTTATCCTCCACTACTCTCATAGGTCTCCCATATATCCCATCTCCTCCTGCATCCTCTCCCCCACATCTCCTCTCTTCACCATTGCTCTTCCACATCGACGTCCCCTCCACGCCATCCCCTCCCTCCACCACTCGCTGCCACCTCCACGTCGTCCCCTTCCTCCTCCTGACTGCTCACTGCTCCCTCTCCCTCACGCCCTGTGCATCCTCTTTCCCTTATGCCCATGCATCCTTCCCTCCACGCAGAAATCCTAATTTCACCCCAATGCACTAAAACCCTAATTCCCTCATAAAAATTAAATATTACATAATTATTATTAAAAAAAAATTACAATTCAAATTATAATTTTTAATAAAAATAATAATTATAATAGTTATTATTTTATAATAATTATTAACAATTGACTCTCAACCTTAACATTAACCATGAAGTCATTTAAAGACGAATGGGATGAGATCTCGAATTGATTTCATACGAAAATGGACGAAATGTTTGATCGGATGGAACAATCAGTTGTAAAAGCGGCTTAAAAAGATATTGATGACACCTTCAATAAAATAAGCCAACAAAGCAACCCGAAGGCCTCTGAAGACCAAGACTCTAAAACTAAATCTAAATATGATTTTCAAAGTTTGGAAGAAAAACCAAATAAAGAACATAAAAATGATAAAGAGGAAGATACAAAAAACTATTATGTCAACCAAGATGAGAGTAAGGAGATTGATCAAAATTGCAGTGAGAATCAAGCAATTTATGCTAGTAACTATCCGACTAAAGTGGTATGTACCAAAGGTAATGAAGAGCTTATGATAGAGACTAAAGAAAAAGACAGTAATGAAGATCAATACATCAACAAGAATCTCACAATAAAAACCACACGAAGAGATGTCATCACAAGGACCGCTATGAAGAACATCAATAAGAACAATTATAGTGTTATTCATAATGACACCACGAAAAAAGTTATCATGGGCAAGTTGATCGAGTTTGTTCAGTTGACAACAAAAATAGTTAAAAGCAACCATCAAGCAAGCAAAAAAAACATAAACGATACTTCATCAAAAATCTATTCAATAGAGACTCCAAAGCAAAAGAAACAAAATGAAATAATTGACATAATCAAAATTGCATGTCTCACGTCATTAGTTCGACACAGAGCCAGAATAAAAGACAACATCATCAAAACTTAGCTTTGAGGACAAAGCTTTCCTAAGGGGAAGGCAATGTTGTGAATATTTAATTAATATTATTAATTATAAATTAATAGTTTATTAGGGTACTAGTGAAAGGGAAACCCTTCACTATGCTTCCCCAAGCCCTATAAAGGCCAGCTTATTTTAATTTTATTAACATCATCAAATATATTATTCATTTTTATCATTCAACATGAGAGTCGGATTCGACTATTAACAGTCCAACCGGATACAGTTGCTGCACTTTTTCATTTGATATTGGTAATAGGGTCAACCTTAGGATGTTCACCTCAAAATAATTGATATGGTTAGTAAAATCTTCAACATTGTGAATAGTAGCTCTTTTAACTCTTGTGTGAAGAGGAAAATGGGAATTGACTCTAGTTTTTTTTAAACCTTAAAATTAATATTTACTTGGAATTTTACTTTTTATTTTCAGTGGAAAAAAGTCGTACTACTGATATTCATTAAAAACGAATCAAATAGTACAAAATAACATAAATCTTGTACAAAATTATGTGCTAAAAAATCCATCAGCGATCAACATCCTCCATCAATGTTCTACAATGTTCATACATAACAACAAAATATTCAACATTATGAATCATAGGTCTTTTAACTCTTTTTAATGTAAATTTAAATGCACCCTAGGTTAATGGTAAATTCAAATGCACCTTAGGTTAATGGTAAATTCATTAAGCACTTGAATTAATAGTTTTTATGATAATGCAAATGCTAAAATACATAAACCAAATGTAACGTTCTAAAAATAAATGAAAATAAAATTCCTCTACAATGATTAAAAATAAAAATAAAAAATTATTATATAGGAACAAACTATCATAAACCATTGAAATTATGAAGTACCAATTTTACTAAAATGTTTGACAAAGTTGATAAATGGTTAGGCTCTCAATAAGTACCATGCTTCAAAAACCATACATGCTAATTATAACAACATGCAATCTAGTGGGAGAAAACTCAAATTGTGAAAAAACATCAAGCATCTACGTGTCATGAGTTTTTAGGTGGATATAAAAGACCTTGAAGTCATAGGATGGTTTGATTCATGTGGAAGGGAAGAACCTAGGCTCCAATGTTCATAATTGATGGTCAATCGGCATGTAGCTCATATGAGGAATGATACACTATATCCTTGCCTAATCCTCTATTTGTGGGTTGCTAAACGGTCGATTGAGAGATGAGTGAACATGGAACAACACTAGCACCCAAATCAGTGTGTAATCTATGAATTTTTAGATATGAGTGAGTTAGGGTGTCAAGCATTGTGCAAGATACATTGAGGATATCCAAGAGTGTCATGGTTTACTAGTTCATAAACTTATAAATAAAAGTGAAACTGACAAAGCAGAAACAAGCAAGAGAAATCTGCTTGAATCGTTAGTTGGAAGAATTAGAGGCATAGATAGAAACAATAAAGTTTATACAATGAAGAAGGAAATTGTAGAGGGCAATAATATTCTCAAATTGGATGATTTGGAAGAAAAATGAAGGACTTGATGAAGGAGGTGGGGATGGAATAAGAAAGGAATCCATAAAAAGATGTAGCTTACTCCAATTTTCTTCCATTTCACTCTAGTGATAATTATGTGACTTAGAGGTGAAATGCCAAGAAAGAAACATAATTCAACACCAGTTAAATAGAGATACCACTAACCATCATATCAAAGATTTTTTTTAATTAAAAAATAAAATAAAATAAATTATACAGTCTAGAGTGTATATTCAGAGACTACACAATTCTCATGATTTCCATGGATGTTTCAAATCCAAATATGCATTGTAAATACTAGTTTCTATCATCAACACTAGTTAAATAGAAATACCACTAACCATCATATGAGAAATATATTTTTTAAATAAAAAATAAAATAAAATAATGTATACATTGTAAATACTAGTTTCTATCATGGTAACATGTAAGACAATACACTTTCTGTGTATTGCTTTATCATAATAACACTTACTACAATACACATTAAGCAATATTAAGATACCTAAGATAAGAAGAAAATAAGAAAACTCTTTTGAAACTTTTTTAGTTTATATATGTTTTCATTAATTCTCTATATATTATTGTTGGTTTAAATTATTTAAAATTATTTTTGTAATAATTAATCAATATAAGTTTTGATAACTTTATTGTTGTGTTTTAAATAATATTTAATATTATAAATATAAAAAACTAATTATAAATTACTTATCTATAATAACATGATAAGTAGTTGTTGATATTTCATATGTTACATATTAAATTAAGCAATTTACATATAGGTAAACGTTGATTAATCTTTTTTTACAAAATAATATTTTTTTTTGAGGTTAGAAAAATATCATTTAAATTGGTTTAATATGTAAATTTTTATTTAACATTTTATATCTTTAAAATTTAAATGAATTTAATTTTTTAAAATAAAAATTAATAAATCTAAATGATATATATGAGAAAAAAAATTAATATTAAACTTAAAAAAATAATATTAAAATTAAATCTTAAAAGTAAATTGTGATTAAATTATTGTTTTTAAGAAGAACATTCTACATCCTAGTAGGACAGAGATGTGTAACTCCTTCATTGTTCATCTTATAAATGACACGTGCTTTTTAAAAAAAATAATAAAATATTATAAATCATAAAAAATAATCAAATATTATAAAAAAATAACATGTTGGCTCATATCAAATTTAAAATATTTGAAACGGCATATATATAAGACTCGATAAATGAGATCAATTAAAACCATAAGCATTACATTATACACTTCCAACATTTCCAATCTAAAAAGGAGTTTGCACCTCTGAGAGTTTTGATCCCTCTCAGTGCTTGGTAGATCCCCTTTTTAGATGGATCTACGCTGGTATTATTACATACATCCACCGTCTTAAAAAAATATGTATTAAATAGTAAATAATAATGAAGTTAAGAATTTAGAAGTAAAGGGCAAGTGTGTTTGTAAAGGGATTTAAGTTGTTGACAACTATATTTTGATATGTATAATATGAATTGTTACAACTAACTCTAATAATTTTTTTTTTTTAAATAAAGTATATTTTATAAAAAATAACATATATATAAAACTATACAAATTATATAAATTGAAACTCTTCCTAAACAGTTTCATTCTAAAAAGAGTTTAAACCTATAGAAATTTGATCTTTCACCTTAATTATAACAAAAACATATGTAAAAATGTACACCAATTCCATTAGCTAACCTTCCTCGACTCAATTCTAAGATAAATCACATGGTTATTTATAGTTATTTATGTTAAATCTCATTCATAATGCAGTCTTCTCTTTCTACGCTTTTAAGTGAGTAGTTTAATGTTTCTTACTTTCTTTGGAATATTTGTTACAGTCCGTTCATCTATTTCTGGTTATAGGGAAACATTAACATTAAGAAGTAGAATTTCGTTTTAGTCATTTACAAATTACATGCATCTCACTGGTTTGTGTGTGAACATACACTCACACCACAAGGAAAACAAAACAATTTGACGCGTTGAGTTCCGAAATCTGTATTGATATCTCTTCTATTAACATCTCAACACATTATTGATATCTCTTCATGAAGCGTGAAAATCGAATTTCCACATGTTTATAACCATTTCGTTCATTGAAATGGTATTCCTATCAAGATCCTACAGTTCTAGTAATTTAAAATATGGAAATTTCCTCCGCCTTGTTCAGTATGTGTGCTCCAACTCCAGAATAAGGTAGTGAGTAAGTCAACCAAAAAATGTTAAATCAATATAAAATTGTTAAAGCTTACCAGATATAGAAATTAAGGAAGAAGACTCGGCGGTCTGCCATTGGGAATATCGCCGAAAGCGTCTGAACATGAAGAGAGAGAGCACCTCCTCTTCTCCACTCCAAATATATTGGAGGTTTAAGATGAGAGGCGGTGCTCTCTCTCTCTTCTGGTTCAGACTCTGGCGAGACCTCCATTATCTGATAATCATATTCAAGGTTTATGGGAAATGGTAAACATGCGTATATATAATACTTCAAATCACTGTATGAAATGACATTCCCTCCGCTGCAGCAAATGCGATGGTCAATGATAGTTAATTCAAACATTTCGGCCTGCAAATGGGCGTCTTCAGCCAATTGGAGTTTCATTTCGTTGATTGAATTCAATGAGATATGATGAAATTTCGGGACAATAATGGCATAAGTAACAAGAGCTACGGAAGACTTGTTGGTAAAGACACTCATTAACCATTCGTTCTTTCTTTGATGATGTGAGTGCGGCTGTAAAAATGGTAATTTGGACAGGATGCCGACTGAATGTGGTCATGGTGGCTGTCAAATTTTCTCCTCCCACAGACCGATTGCATTTGATGTCAACCAAATCATCTATGATGTACCGCACTATAATTTAACATTAAACTCGCTGAGTTTAACATTTTTTTTATGGCTTTACTTAAAGCTTCATGCTTTTATATGGAGATCCTTCTAAAAGTTCAACAATATGCATTTTCAAAAAAATATTATTTGAATGAAGTATGTTAATGGCCCAGGTCTAAAGGTAAAATGGCTTGTTTTTTTAGTAACATTCATGAGCAAACTCTCATTTTCCTCACTCTTACTTACAACGTAACTTACCAATTAGTACGTTATGTGAGCAAGGAATTAAGCGATTAATGGTTGATGAATTAGTAATTTAATTGCTTGTTCATTAGATATCAGTGATTTAATTGTTATTGAGTAGTGTTTAAGTAAGCTCGGGTTAAGGATTTGTGGGTTAGTATTCATTGGGTAAGGATTAGTAGGTTATTGTGTTTATTATGATATCATTTTCATTAACTTAGGTAGATGGAAGGCTTTAAACCAAAGCCATCACCAATCAATATATATCAACACAATGAACTACATGAAGCATAAAATTACGAGATACTAGAATATGTGAAACTTCTTTTCCCTATTTAGAGATCCTAGAACAAGTAATGTACTGAACACCGAACACCAATCGTCCCCACATATCCATTGAATGGCGTACCATCATCCATTCATTGATAACTCAATGGATGGGTGGTACATGGTGTTTGATGTGCCCCCTCACAACAATACGCAAGTCCCTCTGTACTTCCTTACGAAGATGTATGGTGAGTTTGTGTTGAGGAAGCACATAAACTATTTCCAGTATTTTCCATTCTAGAGTGTTGGGTTGGGCATGCCTCAAAACCGTAAGTGTGAGGCATAGTGATGCCAATTTTCAAGCCTCTACACAACTTAAACCACTTCCTAGGGAAAAATTCCCACCTACACAACACTCTCTTCCGCATACACAAGATGCATTGCTACAATTGACCGAAACCATTGGAAATGCCACCTTTGTTGCAGGAGATGGCCAGACAGAGCCGACACCTATTGATAAGGTAGGACCATCATCTATAGGTCAGGAAATACCATGAGCTACTAGACATGGAATACCACCCACTCCAAGAGAACCTTCTCATTCTTACACTTCATGTGGCCATATTTGTTATGGATTTTCCCATGATGGTTTTTTTGCAGTAGGTAATTACATGACACTTAAAGGTCTTGTTCGAAAATGTTTGTTTCTTATGGTTCATAGATATAGATCTAGTTTTCTCATATTTTTATCCCCGCGGGAGAACATTGTTGGTGTAGCCACTATAGAGATTTTCATGCATGAGATCATAGGCACAATTCTCCCTTATGTGTCCTTTTTAAACACGTTACATTATTAATTCATGTTAGTTTTATGATGAATGCATCGATTTGACTATTTTCGCACTCATTGTATGCAACCATTCATAGAGGAGAGTAGTCAGGTTCCCCCATCTTTACAAACATTGGTGATTGAGTTCATAGGAAGAACTCACCAAGATGTATATTTTTTGAACATGTTACATTGTTAATTGATGTTAGTTTTGCAATAAATGCATCTATTTGTCTATTTGAGCACTTGGTTTTTGTAGCCATTCATAAAGGAGAGTAATCAAGTGCCCCTTGCTATATAGACATTGGTTCTAGAGTTCACAAGAAATTGTAAAGAGGTACATTTTTTGAACATTTTACATTGTTAATTGATGTAAGTTTTGTAATAAATGCATTTATTTGACTATTTGAGAACTCAAAGTTTGCATCCATTCATAGAGGAGAATAGTTAGGTGCCCCCCGCTATACAGAAATCAGTGCCTGAGTTCACGGGCATAATTCACCAAGAGGTATATTTTTTGAACATGTTACATTGTTAAAATTGCATAATCTCTTACTGAGCAAAACCCTAGTTTTTGAGATCCCTTAACAAGACAATCACTAAGCGATGGTCCCTTGAGAGAGAGGTAGCCCTAGCTGGAATGAATTTTCACAACTCCAACAAAGTGATGGTTAGTCAATATGAGCCACGATCATAATTTTATGGCATGTTGTAGTTGGCCTCCTTAAGCTTTTTAGGTACACTTGGTGAATCTATCACTGGGGCATAAAATCCCATTTCAGTGTCACGATTGATTTTTGTAAGATATTGCATGTGTATTTGGGCATGTATGGAATGGACACACTACCCATATTCCTAAGGTTAATGAGTTTCAATAGTTGACCTCATCCTGCAAAAATTGCATAGTCTCTTACTATTCAAAACCCCAATTTTTTAGATCTCTTAAGAAGACGAACAATGAGAGATGGACGCATGGGAGAGAGGTGCCCCTAGCTAGAATGGATTTTCATGAGTCCAACTGAGTCGATTGTTCATTGATCCGAGCGACGTTCATCATTTTACGGAAAGTTCGAAGTTGCCTCCTTAAACCTTTCATGAACACACACTGAATATGTCACTAGGGCATAAAAACCCAACCAAGCATCTGAATTAAGTTTTGTAAGGTCTTGCATGTGTGTTTGGGTATGTCCAACATGGGAACACTACCCATAGTCCCAAGGTTAAGGAGTTTCAATATTTGACCTCATGATGCAAAAATTGTGTAGTCTCTTATTGAGCAAAACCCTAGTTTCCAATATCCCTTCAAAAGGCGAGCATCATGAAATGGAACCATGGGAGAGAGGTTCCCCTAGATGAAATGAACTATCATGAGTCCAAAAAAGTTAAAAGTTCATTGATCTCAGCCACGATAACCAGTTTATGGCGAGTTGCAGCTCACCTCCTTAAGCCTTTCATGGACACTTGGTGAGTCTCTCACTAGGGCATAAAAAGTTGATCAAGCATCAAAATTTAATTTTGTAAGCTCTTGCATATGTGTTTGGGCATGTATGAAATAGGAAAAATACCCATGGTCCCGAGGTCAAGGAGTTTCAATAGTTGGCCTCATCTTTCACTTTGAATGTTCGAGAGAGACATTTTACAAATCGAGGTGGAGTAAATTCCCCCTGAGCTCCTACTTGTGTGAAGGGGATTGCGATCACTACACATGGTCTTGTTAGTACTTAGAGGAGTGACAAAAATTGAATGTTGACGCCTATGAATTCCATGCAATGGAAACTTTAAGGAATGTGGTTTATTGATATTGCACCATTTTTCTTAGAATCCCCTCATTGCCCCTAACATCATTATTTTACATTTCATTTGACATTTTGTTGTGTTAACGAAGAACAATAAGTAATACAAATTGACGAGAACTTTATACTCAAAACGAGAACTTTAACCATAATAACTCAT
Organism: Larix kaempferi; assembly: GCA_027924585.1. Classification (NCBI taxonomy): domain Eukaryota; kingdom Viridiplantae; phylum Streptophyta; class Pinopsida; order Pinales; family Pinaceae; genus Larix; species Larix kaempferi. Next base: position 1,256,180 of record BSBM01001710.1, read on the forward strand.
ATTTTTGAATAAAAAACACCAAAAAGCAACCCCAAATCAAAAGGTGGTGCTATTGGTAGGACCACCTTTTGATTTGGGGTTAACAATATAGAAATGGACCAAAGCAATCATTATTGTTGTTTACAAAAACCTTAAAATCAAGCCCTAAATTGAAAATTAATGGTACCGGTAGCACAATTTTTCAAAAAATGGCATTATTATATCATTGTATTATAATTTAAAATTATATTTAATAAATCTCTTAGTAACACTATAGAAAACTATCACTCAGTTAAACAAAAATTATTCAAGAAATTATTTGACCACTCTTTCCATATAAAATGAAATAATTTATGATATTATTCTTAATAAAATCATGTAATAAACCATAAAACGTAGAAGTTATGATATTTGAGAATACAAGGGAGGAAACATAGTATCACCCATTTTGAGAGGGTGATACTATAAATCTACCCCGGATTGAATAGTGGACCTCGTAGAATCACTATCATTTTTATTTGAGGTTAAAATTAAAAAAAAAAACAATATGATCATTGGGTTTCAATAAAAGGTTTGGTGCGAAGGGTACATGCCAAGTGTGGCAACATCATCCACTTTATATTGAATTTTACCAAGCTTCCTAGTTACCCTTTGAGATTATTAAGCAGGATTATAGGATTTTGTTAACTAAAAAAGTTTCCAATAGTAGTGGAAGGAGAAGATTCATAACTAATAAACCTCGAAGTAGACTTAATAAGCAAGATAAATGTCATACTTATTGCGTAGTTAACTTTAGAGCCACATAATTCTGATTTATTGTTTGAGAGAGAAGTCGTTACAAGGATTTTAAAATGAGCTAAGACTTGTCTTTTTGCTGTGAATATTTAATTAATATTATTAATTATAAATTAATAGTTTATTAGGTTACTAGTGAAAGGGTGTAACCCTCACTATGCTTCCTCAACCCCTATGAAAGCGAGCTTATTGTAATTTTATTATCATCATCAAATATATTATTCCTTTTTATCATTCAACTATTAAGAATCCAACCGGATACCTTGCATTGGACAATCCTCTTCAACGCTCTTCAACGCTCTTCATCTCGGATTAGGCTCACACTTAGAATGGACTCGCACGTGAGCTCGTGGGCTCATTCATCCATTCTGCTACATCACACAAACTCCATCCTTACGCTGCCCCATCCACTCCATTCCCTTCCACGCACTCCATCAACCTGCGCTCCTCGCTAACTTCATTCCCTCACATAACCAAAATTCCTGCACACTCTCTCCCCTGCCCTCCTCTCCATATCCCAAACTCCCATCCATCCTCTCGCGCTGCATACATCACCAACCTACATGCTACGCCCTCCTACTTTGTCCATCGCCCATCTCCAAGCCACACCACCACGTTGCGTCCTCCCTCGCAGCGCCCATCCGCACCTTCTTTTCTCAACCATTGCCACGCTACCCTCGAGCTACGCTCCACCCTGCAGCTCCTCTCACGATGCCCACACCACTCTGCCTGGCCGCATCTCCGCTGCACACATCCACATCTCTTCTGCGTGCCCTCCCCCGCACAGTCGCCTTCCACCATTCCGCAGCCCTCTATCCTCCAACTTCACCCTTCCGTCCACCCTTTCCCCACATCACTGCTCCCCGATCGCTTCCATAGCCACACCCCGTTATCCTCCACTACTCTCGTAGGTCTCCCGAGCTCCCTCCGCGGCCTGCTGCGTGACTCCTCCCACGGCTCCCATCTCCTCCCGCATCCTCTTCCCCGCATCTCCTCTCTTGACCGTTGCTCTTCCACATCGACGTCCCCTCCACGCCGTCCCCTCCCTCCACCACCCGCTGCCACCTCCACGTCGTCCCCTTCCTCCTCCCCATTGCTCGCTGCTCCCTCTCCCTCACGCCCTGTGCATCCTCTTTCCCTTACGCCCACGCATCCTTCCCTAATTTCACCCCCAACGCGCTAAAACCCTAATTTCTTCATAAAAATTAAATATTACATAATTATTATTATGTTAATATTTATTTTTATTAAAAAAAAATTACTATTTAAATTATAATTTTTAATAAAAATAATAATTATAATAGTTATTATTTTATAATAATTATGAGTAATTGACTCTCAACCTTAACATTAACCATGAAGTCATTTAAAGACTTATGGGATGAGATCTCGAATCGATTTCATAGGAAAATAGACGAAATGTTTGATCGGATGGAACAATCAATTGTAAAAGCTGCTCAAAAAGCTATTAATGACACCTTCAATAAAATAAGCCAACAAAGCAACTCGAAGGCATGACAAAGACTGTGAAACTAAATCTAAATATGATTTTCAAAGTTCGGAAGAAAAACGAGATAAAGAACATAAAAATGATAAAGAGGAAGATACAAAAAACTATTATGTCAACCAAGATGAGAGTAAGGAGATTGATCAAAATTGCGACGAGAATCAAGCAATTTATGCTATTAACTATCTGACTAAAGCGGTATGTACCAACGGTAATGAAGAACTTATGAATTTTTAGATATGAGTGAGTTGTGCAAGATACATTGAGGATATCCAAGAGTGTCATGGTTTACTAGTTCATAAACTTATAAATAAAAGTGAAACTGACAAAGTAGAAACAAGGAAGAGAATTATGCTTGAATCATTAGTGGGAAGAATTAGAAGCATAGATAGAAACAATGAAGTTTATACAATAAAGAAGGAAATTGTAGAGGGCAATAATAGTCTCAAAATTGATGATTTGGAAGAAAAATGAAGGACTTGATGAAGGAGGTGGGGATGGAATAAGAAAGGAATCCATAAAAAGATGTAGCTTACTCCAATTCTCTTCCATCTCACTGTGGTGATAATTATGTGACTTAGAGGCTAAATGCCAAGAAATAAACATAATTCAACACCAGTTAAATAGAGATACCACTAACCATCATATGAAAGATTTTTTTTAATTAAAAAATAAAATAAAATAAATTATGCATTCTAAATTGTATATTCAGAGACTCCACAATTCTCATGATTTCTATGAACGTTTCAAGTCCAAATATGCATTGTAAATACTAGTTTCTATCATCAATACCAGTTAAATAGAGATACCACTAACCATCATATGAGAAATATTTTTTTTAATTAAAAAATAAAATAAAATAAAGTATGCATTATAAATACTAGTTTCTATCATGGTAGCATGTAAGACAGTACACTTTCTGTGTATTGCTTTATCATGATAACACTTAAGACAATACACATTAAGCAATATGAATAGTAATATTAAGATACCTAAGATAAGAAGAAAATAAGAAAACTCTTTTGAAACTTTTTTAGTTTATATATGTTTTCATTAATTCTCTATATTATTGTTGGTTTAAATTATTTAAAATTATTTTTTAATAATTAATGAGCATAAGTTTTGATAACTTTATTGTTGTGTTTTAAATAATATTTAATATTATAAATATAAAAAATTAATTATAAATTAATTATCTATAATAACATGAAAAGTATTTGTTCATATTTGATATGTTACATATTAAATTAAGCAATTTACATCTAGGTAAATATTGATTAATCTTTTTTTACAAACTAATATTTCATTTTTTGAGGTTAGAAAAATATCATTTAAATTGGTTTAATATGTAAATTTTTATTTAACATTTTATATCTTTAAAATTTAAGTAAATTTATTTTTTTAAATAAAAAATAATAAATCTAAATGATATATATGAGAAAAAAAATAATATTAAAACTAAATCCTAAAAGTAAATTGTGATTACATGATTGCTCCTAAGAAGAGCATTCTACATCCTAGTAAGGGGGAGATGTGTAACTCCTTCATTGCTCATCCTATAAATGACACGTGCTTTTTATAAAAATTAATAAAATATTATAAAAAAATAACATGTCGCTCATATCAAATTTGAAATATTTGAAACGGCATATATATAAAACTGGATAAATGAGATCAATTAAAGCCATAAGCATTGCATTATACACTTCCAACATTTCCAATCTAAAAAGGAGTTTGCACCTCTTAGAGTTTTGATCCCTCTCAGCACTTGGTAAATTCCCTTTTTAAATGGATCTATGCTAGTATTACATACTTCCACCATCTTAAAAAAATATGTATTAAATTGTAAATAATAATGAAGTTAAGAATTTAGAAGTAAAGGGCAAGTGCATTTGTAAAGGGATTTAAGTTGTTCACAACTATATTTTGATATGTATAATATGAATTATTACAACGAACTCTAATTTTTTTTTTTAAATATATTTTATAAAAAATAACATATATATAAAACTACGCTTTTAAGTGAGTAGTTTATCTTTCTTACTTTCTTTGGAATATTTGTTACAGTCCGTTCATCTATTTCTGCTTATAGGGAAACATTAACATTAAGAAGTATAATTTCGCTTCAAATTACATGCATCTCACTGGTTTGTGTGAGAACATACACTCACACCACAAGGAAAACAAAAAAAATTGACGCGTTGAGTTCAGAAATCTGTATTGATATCTCTTCTATTAACATCTCAACACATTATTGTAATCTCTTAATGAAGCGTGAAAATCGAATTTCCACTTGTTTATAACCATTTCGTTCATTGAAATGGTATTCCTATCAAGATCCTACAGTTTTAATAATTATACAACATATACACAGTAATTATTTGTGCTCTAACTCCAGAATAAGCTATAAAAACAACCAAAAAATAATATCTCTTCTATTAACATCTCAACACATTATTCTCTGGATCGGCACAATTATTTTCAGAAGAAGAAATGCAACTGATAAACAAGCTTTTATTATAATTATCAAGCGTGAAAATCTAATTTCCACATGTTTATAACCATTTCGTTCATTGAAATGGTATTCCTATCAAGATCCTACAGTTGTAGTAATTATACATCATATACACAGTGTGAGGTGTCCCATTTAAAATATGGAAATTTCCTCGGCCTTGTTCAGTATGTGTGCTCCAACTCCAGAATAAGGTAGTGAGTTAGTCAAGCAAAAAATGTTAAAGGTGATAAAAAAAATGAAGGAATAATATACAATTGTTAAAGCTTACCAGATATAGAATTTAAGGAAGAGGACTCGGCGATCTGCCATCGGGAATATCGCCGAAAGCGCCTGAACTTGAAGAGAGAGAGCACCTCCTCTTCTACACTCCAAATATATTGCAGCTTTAAGATTAGAGGCGGTGCTCTCTCTCTTCTGGTTCAGACTCTGGCGAGACCTCGATTATCTGATAATCATACGCAAGGTTTATGGTCCTTGCAGCTCAACGTGACGTTAATGTGAGGAAATGGTAAACATACCCCGCGTATAATACTTCAAATCACTGTATGAAATGACATTCCCTCCGCTGCTGCAAATGCGATGGTCAATGATAAGTTAATTCAAACATTTCGGCCTGCAAATGGGAGTCTTCAGCCAATTGGAGTTTCATTTGGTTGATTGAATTCAATGAGATATGATTAAATTTCTCGACAATAATGGCATACAGTAACAAGAGCTACGGAGGACTTGTTGGTAAAGACACTCATTAACCATTCGTTCTTTCTTTGATGATGTGAGTGCGGCTGTAAAAATGCTAATTTGGACAGGATGCCGACTAAATGTGGTCATGGTGGCTGTCATCTCTAAAGATAAAATGGCTTGTTTTTTTAGTAACATTCATGAGCAAACTCTCATTTTCCTCACTCTTACTTACAACTTACCAATTAGTACGTTGTGTGTAAGGAAATAAGTGATGAGTGGATTAAGAGTTAATGGTTGATGAATTAGTAATTTAATTGCTTGTTCATTAGATATGAGTGGTTTAATTGTTAGTGAGTAGTGTTTTAGTAAGCTAGGGTTAACGATTTGTGGGTTGCTATTCATTTGGTAAGGGTTAGTAGGTTATTGTGTTTATTATGACATCATTTTTATTAACTTAGGTAGATGGAAGGCTTCACACCAAAGCCATCACCAATCAATATATATCAACACAATGAACTACATGAAGCATAAAATTATGAGATACTAGAATATGTGAAGTCTTATCCCTATTTAGAGATCCTAGAACAAGTAATGTACTGAACACCAATCATCCCCACATATCCATTGAATGGCGTACCATCATCCATTCATTGATAACTCAATGGATGGGTGGTACATGGTTTTTGATGTTCCCCCTCACAACAATAGGGAAGTCCCTTTGTACTTCCTTAGGAAGATGTATGGTGAGTTTGTGTTGAGGAAGCACATAAACTATTTCTAGTATTTTCCATTCTATGGTGTTGGGTTGGGCATGCCTCAAAACCGTAAGTATGAGGCATAGTGATGCCAATTTTCAAGCCTCTACACAACTTAAACGACTTCCTAGGGAAAAATTCCCACCTACACAACACTTTCTTCCGCATACACAAGATGCATTGCTACAATTGACCGAAACCATTGGTAATGCCACCTTTGTTGCAGGAGATGGCTAGACAGAGCCGACACCTATTGATAAGGTAGGACCATCATTTATAAGTCACGAAATACCATCAGCTACTAGACATGGAATACCACCCACTCCAAGAGTACCTTCTCATTCTTACACTTCATGTGGCCATATTTGTTATGGATTTTCCCATGATGGTTTTTTGCAGTAGGTAATTACATGATACTTAAAGGTGTTGTTTGAAAATGTTTGTTTCGTATGGTTCATAGATATAGATCTAGTTTTCTCATATTCTTATCCCCGCGGGAGAACATTGTTGGTGTAGCCACTATAGAGATTTTCATGCATGAGATCATAGGCACAATTCTCCCTTATGTGTCCTTTTTAAACATGTTACATTATTAATTCATGTTAGTTTTGACTATTTTAGCACTCATTGTATGCAACCATTCATAGAGGAGAGCAGTCAGGTACCCCCATCTTTACAAACATTGGTGCTTGAGTTCATAGGAAGAACTCACCAAGAGGTATATTTTTTGAACATGTTACATTGTTAATTGATGTTAATTTTGCAATAAATGCATCTATTTGTGTAACATCCCAAAAAAATCACAAAAATTTAAAACTTTTCTATGTGACAATAGATGTTATTTAAGAATGCGGAATAGAACAATGCATGAAATGTTATCTATATTTAACTGTGTCGTTACACATCACTTCTGCTACTGTTGATAGATGTTGAAATGATTGACTAATGTACTTTTGTTTGATTGATGAAGGGGTCCTTCGGACTCCCCGAGGCTTACTTAGCATTCATGCTAAAGCATGTGAATTCGTACTTGTGACAGATTTACACATAAGAGATTTATTTTACGACAAGTGACCAACAGTTTTTCAATAGATCTCCTTTTCGTTAAGTGAAGAGATAAAGACTCTTGGCCATTCTATGGGTGAGAAACCTAGTCAAAGTGAAGGTCCTAAGTTAAGAGATTCTACTATGGTAATAATGCCTTCTGTAATCATTATGACTTTCATAGTCTCGTGCATTAGGATTAAATCTCCATACAATAGTGTGTATGTTATTTTGATTTATTTATATGATTTATATTACGATGCACTTTTGAGATATAATTCAAATCTCAACTATGTACTACATATTCCATGGTATGTGTGTTGTATGCACCAAAATGCACCTACATGGCAGTTATGAATTATGTAATACTATATGCACGATATAATCTATATGCTTAACTATGCAATATGTGTGCAATTTGTAACATTCTAAAATATATCCTACCCTAGGAATATTAATAAACATTATGCGAAGGGTATGAATCATGTACACACTTTGTAATATATGTGGGGGTCGTATGCTATGTGGCTATATGCAATTATGTGATCAAATGTTGTATTAATAACTATGGAGTTAACTCTCTACTATGTGCAAACGTAACGTGGAAAGGTTTCAACGCTCAACCATATCATATGTGAATCCAATGCATTTATTAACATGATGTGAACTTTGAAATGTCATTAAGGTTGGCAGCCGTAACATAACCTGGGCATTGAATGTTCATAACTACTGAGTCAAATAGAAATTCAATGTGGCACTGCTTAGTGTACTCGACCATGTGCTACCGTCGTGAATATAACTCTTTACAATGTTGAAGTGTAACATACGTATTCATCTTTTGATGTGTTGGCTCCACCAAGACTCCACCATGGCTCTTCGTGGCAATTGCAAAGAATGTTTATAGTTAATACAATAGTTTGATCTGGTTGTTTTTGTGAATCACATCGATGGTATCCACCGTCTATTTGGTAGTGTAATTATGACAAGGGTTTAACCCTACCTGCGCGTCATTTCAACATTTATTATGTTCCTTTGTATTCAGTGATGGAGCTCTGGAAGAGGCCAACAGGCTGAGGAATTTTTGCTAGGTTGTTTTTGTTTTGTGGAGGTTTAGTCTATGAGACTTGAACTCGTAACCTCTGTAATTTCTTTTAAGAGAGAGAGCCGAGCTCCTTCTGGTTTATACAATGCTGAATATTTTTGGTTCTTTGTCTTAAGAATGGTCTTTTAGGAGGATTCGATACTCGACTTTTTTTGAGGGTTTGTTTAGCTTAAGCTTGGGATTTTGAAAAGAAATAACCCATGGACTCACCGTCGTTGCTATCTCTCCAAGCTCTGTGCTACTGAGTTAAATGGTGAAGGATTTCTTGTAGTGCTTCGGCTATACCAGTCATTGACGAAGTAAGGTTCCTTGTTGCAGATATTAAAGTCTCGGCGTTCATTACCATTTCAGCCATAACCCAAAAGGTAATGTTTTGGTTTTTGTCACTGTTATATGCATATGATGATAACAATTAGTTATCCTATTTCAATACGATGAACCTTCCTTCTTGATACTGTTTTAACCACTCTTGTAATACTTTCGCAGGTACCGTGTGTAATGGCCTCGTTATTCTGAGCGTTAGAAGTTGGAATTTTAGCTATACCAACCAGTAAGCCTTCGGTGGTTTCCCTGGAAACCTTGTTTAGAAGATGATGTCCGTCTATCTAAAAGTTCTGTGTATTGTGTTTGAAAACTCAGAGACTTTTGTGATTAGGGTTTGTGAATCTTGTTAAGAAGTATGGGGAGGATATACCTCGACCCATAAGGCAACTGTCGTTTTTTTGTTTGTTTGTTTCGAATGTAATAGTGTTATGGACAGGGTTTTACCCTTAAATTTGAATAAAGAAATACTTGGTGTTCCAGTACTACAGTTATGGTTTTTCCTTTGTAAATGGCTAAAGATAAATGTAAATGTTTAAATCTGTAAAACAATGTGTTGGTTACTACAGGCTAGATAAATATAGGCTTACGGCCTGTATGAAATCTTATTTATTTTATAAACAGTAGGTTAAGTTTTCAAGCTCTGTCAAATGGAAATCGAAAGGAATGTTTATAACTTCTCGATTATAATCGTTATGGTTTGCATTGTCTTGGACTTAATCCATGAATATAATCCATAGCTTGTCGTCGGTATAAAAGAATGGGTTTAGGGTTTTAGTTTATGGGTTTCAAACTTGGCACGTCTTATGTTTTGAGAGTTTTTTAGACTCTGTTGCTATGGTAATACACTGTACTTTGCCAAACTTTAAATGGTCGTAGTCTGTTCTGTACTAGTACTTATTGGAACTTGGCTCATATGTGGAACTGGTTACTCGTCAAGTCAAGAGTTAGGAATAAGATGTTTTTCACACAGTTGTATGTAATGGCAATGTTTGTTTAAACTAGATTATAATAATGCCTGTGCTATCGTGCTTCATTTTGTATTGTAAGTTCATGGATATTTTTAAAGGAAATCGTATGTAAGTGTGTATGTATAAAGATATTGCTACTGTTTAAATAAATCAATGGTTTGTAAATATATACTAGGTTTCAGCCAATGCCTCCATCTCGACTGTATTACTAATTTAAATGGTACAACTATGAACCTAGCAAGCTTTAGGATTTAGACAAGATTAAAATGTATAGAATGAGGATTGCTGATGATGTGTAAATATGATTTAAATAAATGTAGTAATGTAAATGGAAAATACTTGATGTTTATAGAGAATATTATTCTGCTATATTTGAAATTAAATCTTTATACTGTTAAAGCAGAATATAGTTAATTGAAAACAATGATATTTATAAATAGAAAGACTATTAGAACAGAATATAATTAGAGTACTAAAATATAAATACAAGAATTTAGTAGGAAATAGAAAACTTTAAAGAAACTTATAATAAATTAAATCTTTCCAATCACTTGGCTATTTGCCTATCAGACTTATCTATTTTCAATCAGTTTCTGTACTGGATTATGATGTTGTTCCTTTTTGCATGGGGAAAATTACAGAAACAATTCTATTTCAATCATTCACATTTATACAGAATCTTTAACTTATACAGGAAATTGAAATTACTTATAAATTAAACAGAGAAGATTTTAATAAACAACAGAAATGTAATATGCAAAATAGATAACATAAATTAAAATAAAACAGATAAGACAATAGAACCTGTAACTGATGATAGGGCCGACAAACACCCAAGGAGGCTTGTTCCTCCCAACCTGCTTCAGAAGAAGCAGCTCAATTGCTGACTTCTAATGAACCCCCGATCCTGCTTACTGATCTAGTAAGTGGATGGAATCTGTGTAGAAGCAAGGAACTAAAAAATACCTTCTCCACTCAGTATAAAAATTCTGAAACAAATTCCTTCTCCACTAAGCATCAAACTCCTGGACTCAATAAGAGTTTGGCAGACTCATAACATGATCAACAACATATCCCCTCATCAAATCTCTTGGGTGCAAACACAGCAAAACCCCAAGGTAAATTTCCTCGTCAGGGAAAGTGATGAACCTCAGTTCATAATTTGATGGCTATTATATAGACTACCTAGGTCTTTTAGTTGTTAGTTTAGAATAAATGAGCCTCAAGCTCCAGTCCCATCTTTTAGGGCACTATGACCACATTTCAAGGGAGTTGTCCCATACCAAAAGCTAGTTAGTTGCATCATGATGCTGCCATTTGTCCATTGCCTTCCACCCCAGATTCCATTCCACCTAGTGGATCAGTAACCACTCTTTCAACAGTCCTCTTAGGTGTCTGTCTCCGATTTTATTTATTAAATAATAATATATTGTGCAAATTACGGTCATCCTTGGACACCTATCCAATACAAACTTTACAATAAAAGTTATCATAATGTTTCTAAACATAACATGTTTTCCAGATTAAAGGGTATGTCACAATTTGTCTATTTGAGCACTTGGTTTTTGTAGCCATTCATAAAGGAGAGTAGTCAAGTGCCCCTTGCCGTATAGACATTCTTTCTAGAGTTCACAAGAACTTGCAAAGAGGTACATTTTTTGAACATTTTACATTGTTAATTGATGTAAGTTTTGTAATAAATGCATTTATTTGACTATTTGAGCACTCAAAGTTTGCATCCATTCATAGAGGAGAATAGTCAAGTGCCCCCCGCTATACAAACATCAGTGCCTGAGTTCACGAGTATAATTCACCAAGAGGTATATTTTTTGAACATGTTACATTGTTCAAATTGCATAATCTCTTACTGAGCAAGACCCTAGTTTTTGAGATCCCTTAACAAGACAATCACTAAGCGATGGTCCCATGAGAGAGAGGTGGCCCTAGATGGAATGAATTTTCACAACTCCAACAAAGTGGTGGTTAGTGAATATGAGCCACGATCATAGTTTTATGGCATGTTCCAATTAGCCTCCTTAAGCTTTTCAGGTACACTTGGTGAATCTGTCACTAGGGCATAAAATCCCATTTGAGTGTCATGATTGATTTTTGTAAGATATTGCATGTGTATTTGGGCATGTCTAGAATGGACACACTACCCATATTCCTAAGGTTAATGAGTTTCAATAGTTGACCTCATCCTGCAAAAATTGCATAGTCTCTTACTATGCAAAACCCCAATTTTTTAGATCTCCTAAGAAGACGAACAACAAGAGATGGACGCATGGGATACAGGTGCCCCTAGATAGAATGGATTTTCATGATTCCAACCGAGTCAATGGTTCATTGATTTGAGTGACGTTCATTATTTTACGGAAAGTTCCAACTTGCCTCCTTAAACCTTTCACGGACACACTGAATATGTCACTAGGGCATAAAAACCCAACCAAGCATTGGAATTGAGTTTTGTAAGGTCTTGCATGTGTGTTTGGGTATGTCCAACATGGGAACACTACCCATAGTCCCAAGGTTAAGGAGTTTCAATATTTGACCTCATCATGCAAAAATTGCATAGTCTCTTATTGAGCAAAACCCTAGTTTCCAATATCCCTTCAAAAGACGGGCATCATGAAATGAAACCATGGGAGAGAGGCTCCCCTAGATGAAATGAACTATCATGAGTCCAAAAAAGTTCAAAGTTCATTGATCTAAGCCACGATAACCATTTTATGGCGAGTTGCAACTCACCTCCTTAAGCCTTTCATGGACATTTGGTGAGTCTTTCACTAGGGCATAAAAAGCTGATCAAGCATCAAAATTTAATTTTGTAAGCTCTTGCATATGTGTTTGGGCATGTATGAAATAGAAAAACTACCCATGGTCCCAAGGTCGAGGAGTTTCAATAGTTGGCCTCATCTTTCACATTGAATGTCCGAGAGAGACATTTTACAAATCGAGGTGGAGTAAATTCCCCCTAAGCTCGTGCTTGTGCAAAGGGGATTGCGATCACTACACATGGTCTTGTTAGTACTTAGAGGAGTGAAAAAAATTGAATGTTAATGCCTATGAATTCCATGCAATGGAAACTTCAAGGAATGTGGTTTATTGATATTGCACCATTTTTCTTAGAATCCCCTCATTGCCCCTAACATCATTATTTTCCATTTCATTTGACATTTTGTTGTGTTAACGAAGAACAATAAGTAATACAAATTGATGAGAACTTTATACTCAAAACGAGAACTCTAGCCATAAAAACTCATATTTTTGAATAAAAAACACCAAAAAGAAACCCCGAATCAAAAGGTGGTGCTATTGGTAGCACCACTTTTTGATTTGGGGTTAACAATATAGAAATGGACCAAAACAATCATTATTGTTGTTTACAAAAACCTTAAAATCAAGCCCTAAATTGAAAATTAATTCTACTGGTAGCACAATTTTTCAAAAATTGGCATTATTATATCATTGTATTATAATTTAAAATTGTATTTAAAAAATCTCTTAGTAACACTATAGAAAACTATCACTTAGTTAAACACAAATTATTCAAGAAATTATTTGACCACTCTTTCCATATAAAATGAAATAATTTATGATATTATTCATAATAAAATCATGTAATAAACCATAAAACGTAGAAGTTATGATATTTGAGAGTACAAGGGAGGAAACATAGTATCACCCATTTTGAGAGGGGCTAAAATTACATTTTTTTGGAAACAATGGGTGGCATTATTGCAGTCGAAACCCTAAATCGACCCCGGATTGAAAAGTGGACCTTGTAGAATCACTATCATTTTTATTTGAGGTTAAAATTAAAGAAAACAATGTGAAAATTCAAACCACAAAACTTATTAAAAAAATCAATAATCAAATTAAAAAAAAAAAAACAATTTTTTTTTACAATCTTTCAAGAAAATTTATAAACAAAAAATTAAAAAAAAATCAAAATTAAACATTAATTTCAAAATTTAAAAAAAATAACATTTTAAAAAAAAATCAAAAAATTAAAAAAACTTCAATTTTAAAAAAGAAGCAAATATTTTTTGAAAAAACATTTCAAAATGAAACAAAATTAGAAAAAATAAGAAAAAACTTTACAATTTAAAAATTAAATTAAAAAAATATTTAAAAACAATGAATTTATAATTTATAATTTATAAGCTAAATTAAAAAATTAAAAAAAAAAACCTTCCTACACTTCACTTTTCCCTCCCCCTCCATCTCCCTATCCCGTGCCCTCTGCTCACCCACTCTGCTTCGTAGTAGCCCGCGATTCTCAAAATTGTGCCGCCATGGAGGGGCGATTCTTGGGCGGAGAAGTGAGTGGATTGCTCACTTCTCCTCCCGAGCTCTGCCCCTTCGCGGCGACGTGATTTTGAGAATCATGGCTTGTTGCAAAGTGGGGTGGGTGGGAAGGGGGCGCGAGGCGAGGAAGGGGAGGGGGAAGTGGGGCGCAAGGAGGGTGGAGGGGAAGGAAAGAGTTGAGGATTGAGGGGGGAGGGGAATGGAAGATATGGGAAGAGAGAGAGGGGAGAGGGATGAGGGCGGGGAGAGGTGGCGGTGGGATTTTTTAATATATATTTATTTTTTTAATTTTTAATTTTAGTTTATAAATTTCAAATTCATTGTTTTTAAATGTTTTTTCTTTAAATTTATTTTTTAAATCTAAATTTTTGTTAATTTGTGTTTTTCAATTTTTTTAATATTTTATTTATTTGTTTTTGTTTTTATTTTTTTGTTTTAAAATATTTAAAATGTTTAGTTTTATATATAAAAAGATAAAAATGCATTAAAAAAAATTGAAATGTGTTTTTTTTTCTATTTGTTTACAAATTTGAGCATAAAAATGATTTTTTTAAGAGAAAAATTTAAGAAAAATCTCCTGGAATATATATATATTTCATTCTAACTAGCTTCCAAAAATTAAAAAAAAATTAAAATGTATATATTTTTCATTATAATTAGTTACTAAATATGCATTTTTTTGTAAAATTTCAAAAACACTTTTGTAAATAAAAGTTATAGTTTTTTTAAGACCAGGAAGATTTAAAATCACAAAAAAAGGGCTCAAAATGAAAAATGGTGCTACCAGTATACACACTTTCTGAAACAAGGGTAAAAACAACTACTAAAATTGACCCCCCAAAAAAGGAGAACAATGTCGGGTTCTCGTCAAGTTGTATAATATGTTGAAAATGAAAGAAGTCTATTTTGGTGAAATGATTGTCTCATTTTTTATCATGACTATCCATCAAGAAAGAACATTGTCCTTTGGAGAAGAGGTACTTTGCACCAACTTGATGATTATCTCATTATCTCCTATCATTGTGAGATGATTTAATCTAAGTGAACATGCTTGTAAAAGACTCTGGTGTAGAGATATCACTTCTTCCTTGTTATTAGTTGTTGTTCCAAGGCCCCATTCAAAGTGCAATTCTTCCTTTCCATTAGGTTATTAGGATTCAATTTTTTTTACACCAAGAGGCCTAGGAGATAGATCGGTTGGAAGGTTTATGGTTTCTGCTCAATGGCAGCCGCAGGAGTTCCACCGCCACCCCTGAAGGATGCATCCCTTCAATGGGCGAGTGCTTCTTCTCGTGTCCTAGCTAGCTGCTCTCGTTTTTTAGATTCGACAATTTGCATGCACAAGAAGCAGGAAGACACAAATCCCTGTCCAAGTAGCCATCTTTATGTGCAAATAGATGAAGCTTTCTTATCAAGTCATCTAGGTCATGGGAGGCGACAGAGTGAGGAGGATAGGGTTCAAGTAGCCTTGGCCTGACAGCAAGAGAAGAGGGCTTTCACAGTTGAAGGTCTCAGCCTAGGCTCATCCCTTTCCTTTCTCCGCGGGCTGCTTTGCACTTGCAGACCGAGCCTGAGGATGACTCGCTGGTTCCCTCAAAGGTGGCCTTGGCATCCGTGAAGCATGCGCCCTGGTTTCTTCTCCAAATTCACAAAATGATCGACGAGCTCGCCATCTCAAATCTAGTCGTTTCAATGGACCTAGAAATCTCGAGATGCGCCAAAGCCCCCAGGACTCCTCAAGATCATATATCATTTTTTTATTTTTGTAAGATCACTAAAGGGCGTCTCTCTCTTCTTATGAGTGACCCCACAAAACCTTATTCTAGAGTTGAAAAACCCTGATTCAACAGGTAGAAGGAACCCCTTTAGTAATACAGGGGCTTATCTTTGTAGGGCGACAACTATCAGACCACCGACAACTCCATAGCCTTGGGATCCCAAAGGATTCATGCATTTCCATGGTGGCAAGTTTTCCAGGAGGAAACAACAGACCCTTCGCTTCTCAGAACAAGTCCTTCAAGGATGCAGCATGAGCGTCGCTCTCTCCTGCACAAAGTCCGGTCCAGATCCCACACCCGGTCTACATAGTGGAAAAAGATGAGGACATTCCCACATTGGAGATTAATCAATCGGAAGTCAACCAAATTATTCTCTAGTTCAAGGAGTAGACCCCAATACACGGATTCAATGGACTGTGGCAAAAAACAAAGGATTCTCAGTTATTACTTTGCTCTAAAGGGTTTTCTTTAATGATTTTTCCTTCTCCAGAAGACTTTCATGCAGTTACGAGCAAAAGGCCTTGGTTTTGGGGATTTGCAGGGCTCTTCATAACCCCTAGGGCCCATCTGGGTACATCTTCCAAACTTACCAATCCATTTATTGACTCAATCACTCTTCAAAGGGATAGGTAACGCTCTAGGTTTCTTCTTGTCCTCCGATGACACACACCCAGCACATTGACTTTTCACCTTTGCACACATCTGCGCCACCATTGATATCATTTCAATCCTTCTCAACAAGATCAACTTGAAAATAGAAAACTCTATCTGGACTCAAGATTTGGACTATCTAAACACAACCTTGATGTTTCATATTTGTCGACAAATAGGACATCTCCTTAATGCATGCCCGTAAAGAAATCCCCAACAACAAAGGACAATGAAGGCACACAAAGCCAAAAACTGGAAACCTAGGACACCCTCGCATGATGAAGACAATCAAGGTGACCAGCTTGAGGAAGATATGCCCCCAGCCAATTAGGAACAGAGATCCACTCCACCTCTTCCCGAGGTCCACATGCCTCTTCAAGAAGATGAAAGAACGAAAAGTGACCCTCCAAAAAGGGAAAAAAATATATCATGAATCTTCCTCTTCAAACTCTGATAAGGAACTCCACCATGATACCAATGACGCGCTGCAACTAGCGTTAGTGTCCCCAGCTTGAGGGGGATGGATACAAGGCAAGAAAAAACAAGGAAAAAAAGGGAAGACCTGAGAATCATCCCATTTCAGGGCTTTGATTTTCTTCTTTGCAATTTCCAAGTCATAGCTTTTCCGCTACTCTATGCTAGGACCCTCTATGGGATCTGGCTTTAGTATTTAGTTGTACCAATTAGGCTGAGTGTTCTAAGATATTCCTTTGGCAGATAGCCACTCCTTTCCACCTCACTTGGCCTTCGGGAAGGTAGTGGTAAATAGTTTGTAACAATATTTTCTTTTAAGGCAATACAAGGTTCTTCACTAGCTTACCAAAAAAGGTTAATATGATTCAGGATGAACCCCACCCCTCGCCTCCCTGTGCCTGCCACCTCTAGAATGGGATGAACATTCCAAGCCCTATATATTGTGACATTATGTACAATTCTATTACCATATGATTATTATCTTATTGGTTTCCTAGGAGCCTTGATTATGTAGACTTTAGAATGGTAATAGTACCCTTTATCTCATATATATATATATATATATATATATATATATATATGACAAGGACATCTAGTTTGAAATCATCTCATATCATCTTGTTTTGTATCTAAAATGTTATAAAGGAGGTTGCCCTCTTGAAGAGGCTAGTTATTCATCTTTTATTGCATTCTAAGGGTGTTGGAATACCATCTCTTCTTGTTATTTATGGGAATTTGGTGCACAACAGGGGAAATGAGGGGATCCTTATCGCTTGAATCATTAGTTGGAAGAATTAGAAGAAAGATAGAAACAATGAATTACATACAATAAAGAAAGATATTATAGAGGTCCATAATAGTTTTAGAATGGATGATTTGGAAGAAAAAATGGAAGACTCCATGGAAGAGGTTAGAATGGAATAAAGAAGTAAAAAAAATAAAGTAGCTTACTCCAATTCTCCTTCCTTTCACTTTATTGATCATCATGTGACACATGGACTAAATTTCAAAAAAAAATTACAATTCAATATACAATCCAATACTAATTAAATGAAGTTCATATAGCCAAAAATGGAGGTACCACTCAGCATAACTATTTTTTAGATTAAAAAATAAAATAAAATATGCATTACCAATATTAGTTTTTATCCTAACAACATTATGTAAGGCAATATACTTTTGTAATGTCCCCATCTTGACCCTATTGCATTAAGATTATAAATGATGTAAATATTGTTATTTAATCATGGTGAGGAGCTCAAGGCCAAGGCCCCGCCATCGATTTAGCTTTGTATGTATCGGCAATTAAAAATAGATGCCTATGGTTCTTGTGCTGGACATGCACAATGTAAATTAATACATCATGTAAATAAAATTTTTAATGAAATACCCACAACTAACTATGAAATGCAACAAAGAGATGGGGCATGATTTCACAAGGAATAGGGAGGGAAATTATTCAAACCCTTGAGCCCATGGTGTTAATCCATTTCATTGAGAAAACCCATAAATCCCAACTACCCATTTTGGCTTATGCACCCAATCATTAAATTCTTCCAAGAGTTGGTTGAGGCAGTAATGCGTTAGAAATGGAGAGGTATGGCAGTCAATTTCGAGTATGGGCAAGCCACCAACCTGGAAAATCATATTTTTTCTTCTTGGGCAAGAAAACACCCACGAAATGGTGCCCAAAGCCATTATGAACCGATAGCCTTTTCCCTCTCATGCAGTCTGAGCTAGCTGGGCTTTCTCCATCATGTTTTTCACCATTTTTCCTGCATTTTCCATGCCTGGGAGCTCGTTTTTGTATTGTACAGCAGCTGGGAGAGGGGGACCACGAATTGGGACTGTGATGGAGGTCGTTTTTGCCCCAAAATTCCCATGGACATTTTTCTAAAAATGATTTCCACTCCCAAGGTTGTTCCCCATCTTCCATTTTCCATTTTGGGCTTTCCCACGTTTTTCTGAACTGGTAGAAGCCCCATTTTGGACATTCCACTGAAGAAATGTTTTTCTCATGCCCAACAATTGTGGTTTTGCTGTTATGTGCATCCCTGTTTTGGTTTGAATCTGTGAGCAAGAGATTTGGAGTGATAGTGGACAGAATTGGCTTGATAAACCTAGTGGGGGAAAATAACCTCTCAAGAAGATCAAGAGGGTTGGCTATTCTTCTATGCACACCTTGGACACTCTAGATTGGAAGGTATGGCTTGAGGGACTGTGCATTGGTGAAGGGAATACTTCTTTGAGTGGGATGTGTAGGCATTGTGGGTGCCAAGCTAGATAGATCTTGTAGACGTATCCATGGCTCTGTGTTTGAGCTCACTGGCTTAGCAATTCTTCCTTTCCATTTCCTAGCAGCCTGATAAACCCAATTGTAGATTGGCTTGGCTCATTTTGGTGTATGTTTGGCTATGTGTGAGTCTGCTATTCCCTGGTTCTTTGTAGAAATCATGCCTAGCTCGGAGGTGATAGTTGCATCAAGAGATTGATAAGCACAACTGGCCTATGGTTGGGAGGAACGTTGTAGTTTCATAGCTGGTTGCTCAGGGACTACTTTGTTTCAAGATAAGTACTCTCATGTGCTAATTCTGTAATGTTTCAATGGATGAATGACATGAATATCTTGAATGTATGATGGATGTGTAATAGAACTTAATTCTGCCGTGTTTCCAATTATTTATGCATTTTCATATGTCCATCTTCACTTTATATGAATGTTTATTTTACTAAGTATAAGCTAAATGTCCAGTATTATCATTAGTGTTCTCTCCATAACTTTGATAGGATGGGAGGGACATTACAACTTTCAATATTGCTTAAATAATAGGAAGAACAACATTGAGATACCTGAAATTTTTGGGTGAGCATGAGGAAAGTTACTTCCATTGATATTCGTATGAGGGAGCAATTTTATGATAATTAATGCAAAAACAAATGTTTTCATTAACACATTCTCTATATAATATTCTCTATATGTGTAATATATTCTTTATATATCTTTGAATTAACTCACTTTATATTGTTGTTAATTTAAATGATTTAAAATTAGGTTTTTAGTAATCGGACAATGAGCAAAAGCTTTGATAACTTTGTTATGTTTTAAATAGTCTTTAATATTATGAATAGATAAAACACAATGATTTATAAAAAAAATGTTTATAAAGGATGCGATGATTTTATTATTGTTAGTAAAATGATATGTAAAGTAGTTAATATTTTATATATTTCATATTAGATTATTCATTTTGCAAATAGGTAAATATTCATTAAATTTTTTTTATAAAATAATATTTTATTTTTAAAATTAAAAAAAAAAAAAAAATTATATAAATTGATATACAAATTTGTATTCAACATTTCGTAGCATTAAATTCTAAATGAATTTGATTTGTTTAAATAAACATTAATCAAATATACAAATTTAAAATAAATATGGTATATAAATCCAAAATTGAAAAAATTTAAACTAATATTAAAACTAAATCCTAAAATAAATTCTTAATAATTTATAAATCCAAAATTGAAAAATTTTAAACTAATATTAAACTAAATTCTAAAATATATTCTTAATAATTTATAATACATACATTTACAAACGTAACTTTAATTTTTTTAAATTATAATAGTTACGGTATAAAAAAATGACATTCACTATATTAAAAAATATAATATTTTACTGTATTAAAAAATATGTATGATGGGAAATAATAATGAAAGTGAGAATTTAAATGTAAAGGGAAAGTGCTTTTGGAAATGGATTTAAGTTTATGACAAATATCTGAATACAAGTTATAACAATTTTGGTCTAAAAAATATAATTTTTTTTCTGAAAAGTGTGTAGGTATATTATTTTATAGAGAACATTAATGCTTCCGACTTAAGCTTAGTTGATAGTTTTACATGTGCGTCTTTAATCACATTATTTGTAATTGTAATTAGTAAAATAATTTAGTTATATGTGTAATATAAATTACTATAATTAATATAATAATTATATTGATGGGTTTTTATTTTAGAATGTGGGGTGGAATAGAGTATTTTCTTTTCCTATATTGTATGAGTATGAGACAAGTGTATTGTTAAAATTGATTGTTCCAAATTCAAAATAAAAAGTTATAAAAAAAGAATATAAAAATAAATGATTGCTATGATGGATAATTGGTAAGATGGACAATTTTTTATAGAGACAATTAGTGTAACTAGCATGAAGAACAAATAACTTATTTGTGGCACTTAACTTGTGATCTATAGATGTTCACCAACCACAAATTAAGTAGATGTGCTAATGATAATTAGTGGCAAATTCATTAAACTTATGATAATGTAATTGTTAAAATACATATAAATCAAACTTTATTAAAATATTTGATAGTAAAATACCATTATCCCATTAAAAAGGTTGATAATTGGTTATGCTCGCAATGAACACCATGTTTCAAAAACCATATGTCAACTTGTGATCTAGTGGGAATAAACTGAAATTATGAAAACATCAAGCATCTATGTGTGTAACATACCCAATACTTGAGACATTTTATGTTTGAGGAAAAACATTACCTTAACTTTTATTATAAAGTTTTATATTTGACCAAGTGTCAACGATGACTAAAAATGAATAATATTATTATTTAATAAAATAAGATAGGAGACACTCACCCAAAGAGACTATTGAAAGAGTGTTTACTGACCCACTAGGAGGAATGGAATCTGGGGTAGAATGCAATGGACAAGTGACAGCATCTCAACTCAGTAACTAGCTGTTGTTATGGGACAACTCCCTTATTTTGTGGTCAAGTTCCTTGGATTGTGGAACTGGAGCTTATGGCTCATTTATTGAAAATTGACCACCAAAAGACCTAGGCATATTTTATAAGCCATCGAATTTGAGCTAAGGCTCACACTTTTTCTAATGAGAAAATTTACCTTGTTCTTTTGTTGGGAATTGCACACAAGAGATTCGATGAGGGGAAGCTATGTTTTGAGTTGCAGAGTAAGACTGTCTTATTCCTGCTGAGTGCAGAGTTTTGGATATGTATGCAAGTATCCATTGATTGATGAAGTACATATGTGAGGTGTATGAAAGTCTCCATTCATTGCTGAAGTACAACCTAAGTGCCTTGCTTCTACACAGAGACTTCTTCCCAGTGGTTCAGTAAACAGGCTCGGGGGTCCAAAGGAGCAAGTGATTTGGACCCTTCTTCTAGAGAAGGTTGGGAGGAACATACCTCTTTGGGTGTTTGTCCAACCTATCAAGTTATCAGGATCTACTTGTTATATTTTATTTATTTTCTGAACTGGTGATTTATGTTGAAAACTATTTGTTTATTTGATATCAATAGTTTATTTTAAATGTCTAAGTTTCTGAACTGAATATTGCTTTTGTAAGTTAAATGAATGATCATAATTTGTATAATGAATGAACGGATATAAATACCTCCATGCATTTTTCCTTTCACCCCAAGGTGATGTACTCTAGTACAGGGGAGAGTTAAATAACGTAGATTATATATGATCTCTAGATACAAATAAAAAATAAATGTCTTTTATGTTGATATCTGCAAACAATTATTGTGGCTACATAAATAGTTCCTTAAGCCATCTAGGTTTATTTTTCTAAGTAGAAGATTTCATAGAATAAATAGTACACATCAGGAAAATATTCTATATGGTTAGCCTATGTTTAAATTATACATATATAAGCAGTATAAGCTTTCATAAACTAAAAATAGAGTTCATACTCAGTCAAAACAATTTATTTTATAATCAGAACTCAAACAGTAACCCTAGATATCTCACCTGTAAACATTATGCAACTATGCGCTATTAACACCTGAGCATCTAATAGATTATTATTTTCAAAATGAATGAAATCTACATATCCCATATTTATTTATGTATGCAAAGTAGAAATAGTATAATCATTCTCCATAAACCAAGTATAAGGTAAAGAACTATAGTGCAAATACTTATTATACAGCTCCAAACAAACATGTAAATTCTACAGAACTCAAATATAAAAACCTTAGTATATTAATCATTGATGTAGAAACTTTGATTACATTAGATACTATACAGAGTATCCCAATAATATGACAAATTATTATAATCTAAGCATCAACAAGCTTGCATTTATAAACTAGTAATGAAGAGGAATAATAACGATTTCTCAGTACCAATAATTTCACCATTGTTGCAATTGACGAAATTTAATCTAAAAACCCTTGATGCCAAACAAGTACTTTTAAGAGAATTATAAAGCAAAATCGAACACCTATAATAATACTACTATAAAAACCATTTAATTATTATAGGATTCAAACTTTATGCTTTTGCATTTGTTGTAATAAGGGTTAAAACCCTAATATATATATTTTCTAAAAATTTGGAGTTAATCCTTAGCCCTTCCAAAATTCAAACGAGTAGAACGTTTACAACACGGTCATCAACATTTAGTTCGAGTAACAATTCAGGACCCATAGAGGTCATGGGTTCGAGCCATGTTAAGAGGCACACCGAGGCTGTCTTCTAAACACATAATAATGCTAAAAAAAAAAATAGTTTATGGAATCGAGGCCTGTATAGGTTCACCTGAAGGGTCTATCAGAACCCACTTTCTTAAACAGTAATAATAAAAAAATTTAAACCATCATTGTTCCTATGTCTAAGCGATACACAGGGTTCAACGAGAATCAAGGGTTCGAGTCTCCATTATGAACACTCACCCTTAAGTTGAACATAATTTTTAACAAGTTACCAAACATAAACTCACAACAGTGATAGGCTCAAGCCTGCAACCTTGAAGTCAAATACATTGAAAACAAAAACCACATTTTCAAGCTAAAGTAAAAAACAATGTAAACTTTATATATTTATCGAAAACCAGGGTAAAGTTTAAGTCCGATAACAATTATTACTGAGCTAGATTTTCCATAAAACCTTTTATACTTAAAACAAAACTGACAGAGATGAGAACAAGCTTATCAACACAAATATCTAAGAAACGAAACGAACCATCATTTTATTCATGAAGAAAACTTTACATCGTAGACTAGCTACTTAGGAAAACCAAAAATAGAAACAATTGTATCAGACGAACCGATACATCAACTTGATAGTCGAAACCCCAACTCGGGTGGGTCGATGCAAAAATCTTTCTACTTTAGCAACGCTACTTAAAAATTTTTATTCCCTTTAAAAAAAACTCAGTCTACACTGAAAAACGATGAGACCAACCTTAAAACCCTTATAAACAATGACAGAGGCATCTTGGGATGAGCCCGAGACTTTCCAGGACTCACAGTCCACAGGAACCAACATTAATCTAATTGTGCCATCCCAAAGGTCATAAACTACCCCTGCCATTAAAACCATAACAAATATTAAAGGGTGAATACTTAATTAAAAAATTAACTGTAAACATTTAAACAGACGGAGCGTTGAAGGGATTGATACATTGCATGGTTTCGAACTCATGATGAAAAGAACAAGGATGGAGAACTCATTTCACCATAAAGACCCACGACCAACACTCGTCAGTTACAACTAACTCGTAGAGTGGTGCCAGCAACGGTGGCGGTCGAAAGGAGGAGGAGCCCAACTCGCCAACACCACACAAACCAAACAAAATGCCAAATGAAAAACCCTGAAGCGTCGCTGTAGGGTTTTTGTATAACCAAGACATCATTAATGTCGATCACATGAAGGCATTCAAGTCCAGCCTTGTCATTCACTAACCGAAATACAAACCCATCACCCTATAGTTTATGATTGCAAACATTACGTAGGACTAATAGTTGACCATGTTTTGAAATATGATCCACAACTTACATATAGTTGATAGTTGGTACACATGACCCATGCTTTTGCATATTACATAGTTTATAAATGTCAACCCTGTTGATCATTCAGCCACCACGATAAGCATAGCATATAGTTAGTGCACCATCGTTCTAATAAACCATAACATTGGAGTGATCACATTAGTATATAAGTCTAGGATTTCAAGCATGAAGTTGACTAAATATAATCAACTTTAGTACAGTCCAATTTATTTTTAATGATTCTTGATATGCATGCTTTGCCTTGGAGATGAACTTAAAACTTGAAAACTATCTAACACTTGCCAAAGTAAACCTATAACGTTGAACATGATAGAAGGATTTCATGCATTATCTTTTAAGCTAAGTAAGCCCTAGGGTTACGCCAATTTGTCTCTTATCAAGCTTTGGAAGATGTATCTATCAGTTTGTAAGGTGATAGACTCAACATACATTTTATAAGCTAGATAAGCACATATGAACTTAATGACGTCGTAAAACACATTAATATGAAACAATAACATACTAGATCTGGATTCATAACTGTAGACAAAAGTATAAATAGAACCACAACAATACTAGTAACTTAGAAAAGCTTAAATAAATGTCGACACCTAGAATGCTAGGGTCAAATGAAGTATTTGGTACTAATGAAAATTCATTAAGCATAACATGATAAAATAGGCATCATTATATCTTTCATATGTAAGATTGTAGATTCAAGCCATTGTCGTTACAATATACATTACAAAAATTCTGAACTTAAGTGTTTCGACACTATCTATTTAATGGGAAACAAGACAACTAAACAATTAATGAAAATCTCTGAAGATGCATTAATTTCCAATTATGTAAACAATAAATATAAATACTGAAACTCTTACTTCCACATAGCATTTAATGGCTAAAAGGGCACTTAGAAAATTTAAATTTTTTATGAATTTTTGGGATGTTACATGTGGTATCAGAGCGTGAGTTCAAACTCTAGGCCTGAATTAGGCTCACGCGTGCAAACAGAAAATGAAAACATAAAAATATAGTTTACTAATTTTGTTTTAATTTGTTTATGTACAGAGCAGTTTTGATATTTAATTGCAGGTATGGAAGTACTGGAAGAATCTCTTGAAGACCGATCTCATCATAGTGAACGTAATAATAATGAACATGAGCAAGTTAACGAAGAAATTTACGTAGAATTAAATGATCAATCATCTGAACTTTTACGTGCTGTTAAAGGTTTAAAAGATGAGATACAAACTGTTAAAGAAGAGAACGAAAGGATTTTAAGGGCACAAGAAGAACTAAACCATATTTTACTCGATAAATGTCATAATGATGAAAAAGATAATAGAACATTAGTAAAATCTGAGTCTGGAACCATGTCCTACCAACATAGAGGTAAGAAAGTAAAATACTGTAAAAGTGAAAGTGACTCTTCTTAGGAATCTAATGATAAAAATTCTAGAAGAAAACATAAGTATGACTGAGACAGCAGTGACAGTGACTGGAGTCCTAAGAAAATAAAACACAAACCTTATGAACAAATTTCATGGGAATTTAAGAAGATAAAACCCCCAAACATTAATGGTGAAAATGAAAAGGGTGAGGCAACCGAAGCATGGCTGTCCGGCATGAAGAAATATTTGCAAATATATGATTACTCAGATCAGTTAAAAGCCAAGATAACTATATACAATCTAACTAGGAAAGTAGATATTTGGTGGTAGGATATTAAGAGAGTAAAAGGTATTAAAGAAAAGAGTATATCTTGGAGTGCATTTAAGAAATATTTTAAGAGAAAGTTTATGTCAAAAAAATACTATGAAGAGAAAGCAAAAGACTTTTATGATTTAAAATTAGGTTCTATGAGTATGAATGTAACATCCCTCAAATTTCACCCTTATTATTATTATTATTTTGGTAAAATGTACAATGTAATTGTGTAAACGGCATTAGTGAGGAGCTCAAAACCAAGGCCCCAACAGTGGACCTTAAAACTATTATTATGTCCATAAGTGTCATTCAGACTACGACAACTAGGAGTAGTATGTATAATGATGGTGGAACATCCAAGGGCTACAAACACCGGAGAAATGGTGAAATGACCTAACTAATACCTTAGGTAGTAGTATCATTTTCTTACGTCAGATATCGACTATTCGCTACATGCTAAAAACATTAACTCTCATAGACCTACTTTAGCATGAAGCTAAACCTATTGTCCTAAAGGACTAACTAAGATTAAAAAAAATATGAGAATTTTATAAGAGTATAGGAAATGTACTCTTAAAAATATTTCTAAAAAAAATAAGAAGATAGGATCTTCCTTTTATACAACTTGATAGCCACCTAGATAAGGTAGAAGATATATTTCTTCCTTACATAACTATATATTACCTTAACTAAAATAATTATGATAACTTACAAAGCATATTCTTGATTATATACCTTATATAAATAGTTATATTACCCTTGAAAGAATTTAGTCATACTTATATTATTTTAAGGAAGAATATAATTTTCTTATATAGGTTATGTAGATATATATTTGAACTTTAAGTATTCAATACACTCGAGTGCCCTATTTATTGATAGAATAGGATTATTGGACAAACGATTGCGCCCAATTAAAATAAATCTTGATAGATGTAGATAAATACATACTATGTATTTATTTTCCACTTTAAAAAGGGGATTTCTTCCTCTTATTTAAGCAAACTTTTTCACATAAAAATAACTTTATATAAAAAGGTGCAAATGCACACAATTTTTAAATATAAATGCAAACGCGCACTGAGCAAACAAACATCACTCATATTTATACTCTTTAATATCAGAACGGGTTAATTGTTGGAATCGAAATCTCGGTGAGAAATCTATGCCAGTTTGTCGCCATAGTGGAGAAGTAGCCTAGTTTATAAGGTTAGTAATTCTTGCAAATTCGTAAGGGAAATAGTTGGTAGTGGAGAATTTGTAGGGAAGTTTGTTCCCTGGAACAAATGTGGAATACCCTAATAAGCCATATGTCCCACTAACTAAAACACTCCAACTCCCTCTTACTGCAACCCATTCCACTCGTTGAACAAAACCAAACCTTATTACTGCTAGTTTTCCCAGTGCATGCGACAGCATGACTATGTGTTGCGTTTTGTCTCTTTGATAGAAAGCGGGAAAAAAAACCTTTTGAAGATCGTCATCTGAACGAGGGTTACTACAATCACATCTTCTGCATACTCATGTCTCGGATGAGATACTATAAGGGGGGGCATTATCTTGCGACTACTATTAGTTATGATATGAAGAGATAACGGGATACTCATCAGTTTTCTTTGGGCGTGGAAGGGGACTGCATGTTTTGGGATGGAGAAAGCGAAAACGTCCATTTGTGTATTGGTAAGTCTGCTTGTTTAATTCCCAGTTGCCGATCTTCTTAGTGTTGTATTTCGTTGTAGATCTATTTTTATATATAGACACTTCGTACAATAATTGATAGCGATACCTCTGCCCTATCCTTAGTCTTGGTTAAACATCGAATATCACCATAACTCTATGTAAACGGAGTACCGCTGAAATAGTTAAATACCTCTCCCTTTTAGCTTTGATCTCTGCCAATATTGAAATCTTCAACTGATGTTTTTAATGTTTGGTTATCTGAGCTTGACCTTGCTAGATTATTGAATTCTGACCTGAATCGTCCTACCTAAATATTGAGTCCAGAAATCTGAGTTTGGTTCTTTTAAAAATGCTAAGTTAAAAACCTCTGAGCTTGTTTTGGAAAACTTAGTCACGTTTTGAGCTAGATCTTGGTCATAAACTAATCTGTGAAATTTAGAATCTACCCTTAGCATTGACAGAGTATTGGTTCTATTTTGTTAATCTTCTTCTATGAGAGGGTGTTCTTACATCTGTAAGGCTATATGGTTCTTTTATTTTAATTTCCTCTATCATTACTATGATCCGAGTTCTGAAGCAAACTATGTGCTTAGTCCAGTTCTCTACTGTATGTTGAAAAATGTAACTCTTTTATTTTAGCGTTTGAGGAGGGGATCCATGTAGTTTCTTTTGCTATGTTGTTTACATATATTATAATCCTACATCTGAATTGGAGCTGCATAGACGTGATAAAGGATCCCTGTAGGATTGGTAAATACTTCTAATATAGTTCTAGTATTCAAAGGATAGCTCGATTTTTATATTACCTTTACAAATATCCCTATTTTTCTCTTCTTATTGACATGCTTGGGAATAAATTTGTTGGGTAGATCCTTGACAGAGTTTTGAAGTTGAGTAAACTGGATACTTATATATATATAATTAGTTAAGGAAGGACTTCGAGAAAAAGCATACGGCTGGTGCTGCTAGCACAGGGTAATCTAGTTAGAAATTAAGCATGTTTAATAGAGCTAGTCGAATACACTAGTCGAACTGTATGAACACTTCCCTTATGATATGTGTATAGGATTTATGGTGCCCTTATCTCGGTATTTAGTATGTGCAAACACGATCCTTTTGATCACTCTACTTACATGCCATTGCAAATTGCAATCGTAACCTTCACATTCTATATTTAGGGAATCTTATGATGAATACAGTCAGATATTTTAATGTTCAATTGCCATTGATTGCAGGAGGATCAAAGGTAACTTTTGATAAACATGTTGAAACTTAACATATCTCTACATCCTTAATGTTATGCCAGAGTCAAAGGCTTTTCCTATGCGAACAATATTTCTTTGCCACCATTGTTTCTTGTTATCAAAATGTTCTATACAGTTTGGATATATCGATATATTATTTAAGATGTAGGTGGATCTATTATTATACTTATCGTATAAAGCTGAATAATATTTGTATGTGCATAATCATTTTATGTATTTATATAGTTTTCTTATGACACATAAGTCTTAAATATAATTTAAGATCCTAGTCTCACCAAGGATTAGGTGTTAAGACAATATATTGACCTTTTTCTCTCTTCTCCAGCTAATATTTTATAACACAAGTGGGAAAAATCCTTAGTCATCTGATCAGAATCATAAATTTAAATAATTTATAAGTAACAAGTATAGAGTGTGTTTTCATTGAAGTGAAGTTGTATGACTTAAATGGCGCTCTCACCAAGGAGGCTTTGAGAAAATGTAGAACTGCAACAACTAAGTTGCTGATTGTAAACCATTTTGTTAAATAAGGAAAGATGCAACCCTTTTTGTGGACGTAGCCCAAGATGTGGGTGAACCACATCAAAATGTTCTCTTTTGTATGTATTTTTCTTGTGTACATATCTCTCTTGGTAATTGTGGATTTACTAGTTGTGTTTCTTTTGTGTTTCACATCTATTATGTTTCAAATGTTTAAATTGAACACCTTATCTTGTAATATTTAGTGGTTTCTTAAATATTGATTTATCTATGCATTTATGTTTTTATTTTAGAAGTAGATGCAAGTGTACTCAAATTCGTTGATATTGTTTTGGTGTCTCTTATCGTCTTTTAGTCTCCTATATATATATATCTTCTTGTGTAAGTATTCATCTCTCATTTACATATATGATTATAATAGCGCAGTTAAGCATGTTTGAATATATGTTGTGTCAGTTGAGGTTTTGATAAATTATGTTTTCTTGGTTGACTATGTTACCCATGGGATAAAAGTGTACTAAAGGTTTTAGCATATAAGTTAATGTCCACTACTATTAAGTAAAGGTTCCATCAATAGGTTTAAGGTAAAGATGGTAAGACATGTTGATGAGTCATTGGTAAATTGTATACTTAGATTTAAGGCCCTTTGTAATAGTAGTTGATGATGATAATTATTGAAAAACGTGGTTGGAAAACTTTGTATTAAAATTAATAGTTTAATAATCGTATAAATGCTTATGTATGTTCCATATCTTTGACAAATAATTAACCAATGTTATGTTGAAATAGGAATTAATGCACTTTAGTTTTTTACCAATTTTTACTATTTTAGAAATTTGGGTATGTGACAAATGGTATCAGAGCACTAGGTTTAAACACTCGGCCTGATAGGCTCAACATGAAATAAATAAAGATGAAAGTTAACTAATCAAGTTGTTCTTGTTTCATTTTGTATTTATGTACTCGAATGTACAAGTGGTGATGTCATTCAAGAACAACTTCAAGTTTCTCCCAAAGAGTAAATATAAGTACTTTTTGTTTCCTCATAAAGTTGTGAGTCAGGTAAGTTTCCTTTGTCATGAGTATTCCTTTGATATGTAGACACCTTCATTATTGTATAGTATTACTAAGGAATGAAACATGTTGAAATAATTTCCATATTTGTACAAAGGATTATGAAAAGTGTTGTGAACATACTGATAGAATTATCATTGATTCCGCATTTTGTTGATATTCTATCGAAGATTACTAAGAGGATTACCTATGAACATTACTAGGTCACAAGTATAGTTTTATTAATACGCTACGAATTTTTTTTTATTAGCAAAGTCACTTGAATGCAATACTTGGTTGTTACGAGAGTTTTAGAAATATTGCCTCCTTAGATACGATAGAAGATGATTGTATAAAAACAATTATTGGTAGAAGTTATAGTTACGTAGGTACATTCTTCAAAATAAAAGTTGGTTCTCAATTGTCAAAAGTTAGAAGTTACATCTTTGATATTATGCTTAATTCAAAAAGGTATATGTATTCATTCTTTCATAGATCCAATAGAATGGCGTTCATATAGGATATAGCCTAGAGAGTAACTTTTTAATTATCCTAAGTATTGACATCTAGAATAAATGTGACTAGGTTACATGATATGTTTAAAGAACATGTATAAATTCATGTGATGAAATGATAAAATGTTTTAATAATTTTTTTTTTATACCATCACTTTATTACTTAACAATTCTTATATTTCATTTCGGAAATTCTTATCCTTATTAGAATGTTAAGGAAATAGGCTAGAAATGTATTATTGTGTAGCAATATTTTCTAGGAGTTTAAATAAATTTATTTTGGAATGCATAAGAATCTAATTATTTCTTCATAAATAGACTATTGATAGGGACTATCTTCTAATAAAATATTGGCGTGCATCGAATTAAAAGGATCTTGTTAAGTAGTACGAGTTTGATTTTTGGGAAATGAAGAATCATAACCTTGTTGTGATTGATTGAGCATATGATATTTTGAAAGTTATTAGAATCCTTGGGTGATTGTCTACCCTTATAGGTTCTATTGTTATTTCATCTCTTAAGTAATTATCATTTAATTATGTACATGTTGAGTTAGAATCCTTTAGTTAAATATTGATAATGCAGAAGAAAAAGTTTGAATTTCTGATCTGTTTATGCTTCTGTATACTGTGGAAAGAATGTTTACTGACCCACTAGGTGGAATGGAATCTGGGGTAGAAGGAAATGGACATGTGGTAGCTTCATCAAGCAAGTAACTAGCTATTGGTATGGGACAACTCCTTTGAATTGTGGTCTTAGTTCCCTGAAAGATGGGATTGGAGCTTGAAGCTCATTTATTGAAAACTAACCACTAAAGACCTAGGCAATCTTTTTAAGGGCCATCGAATTTTGGACTGAGGTTCATCGCTTTTCTTGACGAGGAAATTTACCATGGGGTTTTGTTACTTGCACCCAAGAGATTCGATGAGGGGATATTCTAGTTTTTTTATCATGGTGTAAGTCTGCATATTATACTACTGAGTGTAGAGTTATACTGTTAAGTGCAGAGTCCTAAAAGCTGAGGAGCAAGTCTTAATAGGTTGTTTCCTGTACAATTTCTAAGTGCCTTGCTTCTACACAAAGTTCATCTACTTGGTGGTTTAGTAAACAGGCCTCCTTGGGTGTTTATCTCATATTTAATTTATTTAATAATAAAATATTGTGCAAATTACAGTCATCCTTGGAAACTTGTCCAAATATGAACGTTTACAGTAAAAGTTAAGATAATGTTTTCTTCCAACATAAAATGTTTCAGCAAAGGGGAAGCTACGTTTTGAGCTGTATTGTAAGACTGGCATGCTTCACAGAAGTATTCCTGATGAGTTTGTAGAAGGCTCGTGTTTTGTGTGCAAGTCCCTATGATTGCCGAAGTAGAAAAGAGAGTTATGTATGCAGGTCTCCATGATTGCAAAAATACATAAGAAATTTTGTATGCAAGTCTCCACGATTGCACAAAAAGGGGTTCTATGATCAACAAAGTCTTTGATGAAAAGAAATGTTTTATGCGATTAACAAATGATAATGAATTGTCTTGTAACTAGACTATCAGATGTATTTATATGTGAATGTTATGAATGCTAGAGCAAGCAAATATTCCCTCAAGGAAGAGGATGATTGATAAACATTTACTGTTCTAAAATTTGGTATGCTTATGCTATACTGAAAATCTTGTACGAGTTGTACAATGTGACGGTTCTAAATGGAGAGAGTTTGCAGAAAGTCACAAAGTGTAAAGATAACCAAAGCATAAGAACGAACGTAAAACGGAAGATGGTGAATGGATGCAAAGGGAAAACCATTAAACACCGAGGACAGACTTATCTTAAAGGGGAGGAGTGTGTAACATCCCTCAAATTTTTCCCTTATTATTATTATTATTATTATTATTATTGTAAAATGTAAAATGTAATTGTGTAAACGGCATTGGTGAGGAGCTCAAGGCCAAGGCTCCACTAGTGGACCTTAAAACTATTATTATGTCCATAAGTGTCATTCAGACTACGACAACTAGGAGTGGTATGTATAATGACGATGGAACATCCAAGGGCTACAAACACCGGAGAAATGGTGAAATGACCTAACTAATACCTTAGGTAGTAGAATCATTTTCTTAAGTTAGATATCGACTATTCGCCACATGCTAAAAACATTAAGTCTCACAAACCTACCTTTAGCATGAAGCTAAACCTATTGTCCTAAAGGAATAACTAAGATCACAAAATATTTGATAAGAGTATAAGAAATGTACTCTTAAAAATATTTCTAAAAAAAGAAGAAGATAGGATCTTCCTTTTATACAACTTGATACCCACCCGGATAAGGTAGAAGATATATTTATTCCTTACATAACTATATATTACCTTGAATAAAATAATTGTGATAACTTACAAAGCATGTTCTTGATTATATAGCTTATATAAATAATTATATTACCCTTATAAGAATTTAGCCATACTTATATTATTTTAAGGAAGAATAGAATTTTCTTTTATATGTTATGTAGATATATATTCGAACTTTAAGTATTCAATACAATCGAGTGCCCTATTTATTGAAAGAATAGGTTTATAGGAAAAACGATTGTGCCCAATTAAAATAAATCTTGATAGATGTAGATAAATACATACTATGTATTTATTTTCCACTTTAAAAAGGAGATTTCAGCCTCTCATTTAAGCAGACTTTTTCACATAAAAATAACTTATATAAAAAGGTGCAAATGCACACGATTTTTAAATATCAATGCAAAGGCGCACTCAACAAAAAAACATCACTCATATTTATACTCTTTAATAAAAGAACGGGTTAGTTGTTGGAATCGAAATCTCGGTGAGAAATCTATGTGAGTTTGTCGCCATAGTGGAGAAGTAGCCTAGTTAATAAGGTTAATAATTCTTGCGAATTCGTAAGGGAAATGGTTGGTAGTGGAGAATTTGTAGGGAAGTTTGTTTCTTGGAACAAATGTGGAATACCCTAATAAGCCCTCTGTTCCACTAGCTGAAACACTCCAACTCCATCTTACTGCCACCCATTTCACTCGTTGAACAAAACCAAATCTTATTACTGCCAGTTTGCATAGTGCATGCGACAATACAACTATGTGTCACATTTTGTCTCTTTGATAGAAAGCGGGAAAAAAAACCTTTTGAAGATTTCCATCTGGATGAGGGTTACTACCATCACGTCTTCTGCATACTCATGTCTTGGATGAGATACTATAAGGGGGGGCATTATCTTGCGACTACTATTAGTTATGATATGAAGAGATAACGAGATACTCATTAGTTTTCTTTGGGCATGGAAGGGGACTGCACGTTTTGGGACGGAAAAAGTGGAAACATCCATCTGCATGTTGGTAAGAATACTCGTGTAATTCCTAGTTGCTGATCTTCTTAGTGTTTTATTCCGTTGCAGATCTATTTTTATATATAGACACCTTGTACAATAATTGATAGCGATACCTCTGCCCTATCCTTAGTCTTGGTGAAACATCGAATATCACCATAACTCTGTGTAAATAGAGTACCATTGAAATAGTTAAATACCTCTCCCTTTTAGCTTTGATCTCTGTCAGTATTGAAATCTTCGACTGATGTTTTTAATGTTTGGTTATCTAAGCTGTACCTTGCTAGATTATTGCCTTCTGACCTGAATCGTCCTACCTAAATATTGAGTCCGGAAATATGAGTTTTGTTCTTTTAAAAATGCTAAGTTAAAAACCTCTGAGCTTGTTCTGCAAAACTTAGTCACGTTCTGAGCTAGATCTTGGTCATAAACTGATGTGTTAAATTTAGAATCTACCCTTAGCATTGACAGAGTATTGGTTCTATTTTGTTAATCTTATCTATGAGAGGGTGTTCTTACATCTGTAAGACTGCATGGTTCTTTTATTTTAATTTCCTCTATCATTACTATGATCCAAGTTCTAAAGCAAACTATGTGCTTAGTTCAGTTCTCTACTGTATGTTGAAAAACGTAACTCTTTTATTTTAGCGTTTGAGGAGGGGATCCATGTAGTGTCTTTTGCTATGTTGTTTACATATATGTTAATCCTACATTTGAATTGGAGCTGCGTAGACATGTTAAAGGATCCTTATAGGCTTGGTAAATACTTCTAATATAGTTCTAGTATTGCAAAGGATGGCTTGGTTTTTATATTACCTTTAAAAATATCCCTATTTTTCTCTTCTTATTGACATGCTTGGGAATAACTTTGTTAGGTAGATCCTTGATAGATATTTGAAGTTGAGTAAACTGGATACTTATATATATATAATTAGTTAAGGAAGGACTTCGGGCAAATGCATAGGGTTGGTGCTGCTAGCACAGGCTAATCTAATTAGAAATTAAGCATGTTTAATAGAGCTAGTTGAATACATTAGTCAAACTGTATGAACACTTCACTTATGATATGTGTATAGGATTTACGTTGCCCTTATCTCGGTATTTAGTATGTGCAAACATGATCCCTGTGATCATTCTCTACATACACGCCACTGCAAATTGCAGCTGTAACCTTCGGATTTTGTATTTAGGAAATCTTATGATGAATACAGTAAAATATTTTAATGCTCAACTGCCACTGCTTTTGTATTTAGGAAATCTTATGATGAATACAGTAAAATATTTTAATGCTCAACTGCCACTGATCGCAGGAGGATCAAAGGGAACTTCTGATAAACATGTTTAAACTTAACGTATCTCTACATCCTTAATGTTATGCCAGAGTCAAAGTCTTTTCCTGTGCGAACAATATTTCTTTCCCCCCATTTTTCTTTTTATTAAAATGTTATATATAGTTTGGATATATCGATATATTATTTAAGATGTAGGTGGATCTATTATTATACTTATCGTATAAATCGAAATAAAACAAATATGTGTACATACATAATCATTGTATGTATTTATATAGTTTTCTTATGACAAATAAGTCTTAATTATAATTTAAGATCCTAGTCTCACCAAGGATTAGGTGTTAAGACAATATATCGACCTTTTTCTCTCAATCTCCAACTAATATTTTAGAACCCAAGTGGGAAAAATACTTAGTGATCTGATCAGAATCATAAATGTAAATCATTTATAAGTAACAAGTATAGAGTGTGTTTTCATTGAAGTGAAGTTGTATGACTTAAATGGCGCTTTCACCAAGGAGGCTTTGAGAAAATTTAGAACTGCAACAACTAAGTTGCTGATTGTAAACCATTTTATTAAATAGTAAAAGATGCAACCCTTTTTGTGGATGTAGTCCAAGATTCGGGTGAACCACGTCAAAATATTCTCCTTTGTATGTATTTTTCTTGTGTACATATCTCTCTTGATAATTGTGGAATTACTGGTTGTGTTTCACATCTATTATGTTTCAAATGTTTAAATTGAATGCCTTATCTTGTAATATTTAATGGTTTCTTAAATATTGATTTATCTATGCATTTATGTTTTTATTTTATAAGTAGATGCAAGTGTACTCAAATTCGTTGCTATTGTGTTGATTTCTCTTATCGTCTTTTAGTCTCCTGTATATATATGTCTTCTTGTTTAAGTATTCATCTCTCATTTACATATATGATTATAATAGCGCAGTTAAGCATGTTTGAATGTATGTTGTGTCAATTGAGGTTTTGATAAATTATGTTTTCTTGGTTGACTATGTTACCCATGAGATAGAAGTGTACTAAAGGTTTTAGCACATACGATAATGTACACTACTATTAAGTAAAGGTTCCATGAATAGGTTTAGGGTAAAGATGGTAAGACATGTTGATGAGTTATTGGTAAATTGTATACTTATATTTAAGGCCCTTTGTAATAGTAGTTAACGATGAGAATTATTGACAAATGTGGTCGGAAAATTTGTATTAAAATTAATAGTTTAATAATCGTATAAATGCTTATGTATGTTCCATATCTTTGACAAATAATTAACCAATGTTATGTTGAAATAGGAATTAATGTGTTTTAGATTTTATTGTTATCATCCATGGTGAAAAATTTAAATTTTTACTATTTTAGAAATTTGGGTACGAGACAATGAAGGAGTTAAGTAGCAAGTTTCTCGATCTATTAAGGTATGTACCTTATTTAGTGGAAGAGAAACTTAAGGCACAAAGGTTTCTGAGCTGTCTACCTTTCAACATAAAGGACAACATTGAGTATGACAACCCTTCAACTCTTGAAGAAGCCATGAGAAAGGCTAACTTTTGTTTTGAATAAAACAGAAAAAGAGAAGGTATATCTGGCTGGAGGAATAACAAATCTAGTAATTTTGAGCATAAAAAGAAAAAATTTAATCAGAATTTTGGACATACTAAGCGAAATTTCAATAATAAAAAATTTCAAAGCAATAATTACAGAAGTAATGCACCGTAGAATTATACAACTGCAAGAAACATGCCTAATAACAATAACAACAACAACAACAACAACAACAACAACAATAATAATAAGGCGAGAAATAATGAGCAAAGACCACCTTTACAATGTTATGACTATCAGGGACCGCATACTAGAGCACACTGTCCAGGTTCTACTTGTTATTTCATCTCTTAAGTAATTATCATTTAATTCTATACATGTTGAGTTAGAAACATTTAGTTAAATATTGATAACGCAGAAGAAAAAGTTTGAATTTTGATCTGTTTATGATTCTGTATACTGTTGAAAGACTGGTTACTGATCCACTACGTGGAATGGAATCTGAGGTAGAAGGCAATGGACAAGTGGCAGCATCATGATGCAACTAACTAGCTGTTGGTATGGGACAACTCCCTTGAAATGTGGTCATAGTGCCATGGAAGGTGGGACTGGAGCTTGAGGCTCATTTATTCAAAACTGACCACTAAAGACCTAGGCAGTCTATATAAGAACCATCGAATTATGAACTGAGGTTCATCACTTTTCCTAACAAGAAAATTTACCTTGGGGTTTTGCTGTGCTTGCACCCAGGAGATTCGATGAGGGGATATGCTGTGTTTTCCTGATCATGGTGTAAGTCTGTCCATTATATTGCTGAGTGCAGAAAGCATATTTTGAGTGCAGAAGTTATATTGCTGAGTGCAGAAGTTTTACTATTGAGTGCAGAAGTTATAATATTGAGTGCCTTGCTTCTACACAGAGTCTTCTACATAGTGGTTCAGTAAACATGCCTCCTTGGGTGTTTGTCCGCCCTACTTACAGCTGTAGGTTCTATATATTTTTTTTCTAGTAATATTCTCTTTCTGAAATGTTCTAAGTTAATTAATTGTATACAAGGTTATCTATCTTTTCTGAAGATGTTAAAATGTACTAATCTTTTTACGATGTTTATCTTTCTGAAAATATGCTATGTTATGAGTTGTATTGTAAGACTGTCATGTTCCTGCTGGAGGTAGACAGATGTATCCCTGCTGAGTTACAAAGTAAGACTGACATGTTCTAACTGAGATAATACTCCTGCCAAGTTTGGAAAAGGACTCATGTTTTGTATGCAAGTCTCCACGATTGTTGAAGTACAAAAGAGCGTTATGTATGCAAGTCTCTATGATTGTTGAAATACATAAGAGTTTTGTATGCAAGTCTCAATGATTGCTGAAGAACAAAACAGTTTGATGATCACCAAGATTTTGTTGAAAGAATTGTTTTATGATATGAACAAATGATAATGAATTGTCTTATGGATAGACTATCAGATATATTTATGGATGAATATTATGCATGCTCTAATAAGCACAATATTCCCTCAAGGAAGAGGAAGAATGATGAACATTTACTATTTTTGAAATTTTGTATACTCATGATTATACTAAAGAGAGTTGGAAGATCTTGTATGATCTGTGTATTGTGCAAGATATAAGTGATAAGAGCTTGCGGGATTCACAAAAATGAGAAGAAAACCAAAGCATAAAAATAAAGAAAGTGAAAGATGGGGAAGAATGCAAAAGACAAACTGTCGAACACTGAGGACGGTGTTATTCTTAAGGGCTGGAGTGTGTAACATCCCTAAAATTCGACCTCTATTGTTATTTCTCTTGTAAATGTAATCATGTAAATGGCCATGGTGAGGAGCTCAAGGCCAAGGCCCCACCAGTGGACCATGAAACTATTGTTATGGTCATAAATGTTGTTAAAAACATAGGAGAGTAATTGTCACATTTAAGCGATAAGAAAAGCCTCTAGGATTTACATTCACCTTTAAAATTTAGCTAAGATACCACGGTGGATATATATATTTATATATATATTGAAGTCACTATTAAATAAATATGATATATATATATCTTATAGTCATTTATAGAATTGTAAATAATCGAGACAACTAATATATACATTATATATGTAAGGTTAAACTAATAGCTGTGATAACTATTAGATAAAATATTAA
This sequence comes from Larix kaempferi, assembly GCA_027924585.1. Taxonomy (NCBI): domain Eukaryota; kingdom Viridiplantae; phylum Streptophyta; class Pinopsida; order Pinales; family Pinaceae; genus Larix; species Larix kaempferi. Next base: position 1,295,952 of record BSBM01001710.1, read on the forward strand.
ACAAATAATGTATATATATGTTTTCATTATGAATGAAAGGGTCAATAAATTAATGTAAAGGATATTTTGTATTTAGTGGGGATTATTTAAACTATAAATACATACACATGTCAAAGAGGAGAATAATGTATTAGTTTTCTTTTATATATATATATTATATAGCAATATAAAGAGACCATATTTTTTTATAAAAAGAAAACATATTATGATAATATGTAATTATTGTATTATTAATACAATACAAATATATATATATATATATATATATATATGAAAATGTAAGTAATTTTGATAATTATATACATATATGTCTTAGCTTATATTTTAAGCTAGGGAAAGAAATAAGGCTTGCACCATTTTATATACATGGTAATTATCTAGAGATACTATCATAAGTGAGCACCGGCACTCCCAATAACAAAACAAACTCAGGAAATATAAAATACCCTTAAAGATCTTCCAAGATCACGGTTGGAAGATCTTAATCTAAGGTAGTCGTCCTTGTTATTGAAAACACAACACAGAAAATTTATGACGAGGAGATACTAGGATAGTGGCGATCAGGAAAGAGTAACACCAAGCCCGGATATCAAGGGGATCTTGTCCCTGCAGTTTTGTTACAATCTTAAACTATGTGACACTTGTTTTATTTGGATCTTCAAGTGGAAGGAGAGAACCATCTTTGTTTTGACACACGTTTTCCATTACCTTTTTGTCAACCGTTTTTAGAAGAAATCCTAGCTACTAGTCCCTAGAGATAGTATGGATATTTATATATGTAAGAGTCGAGAGGGGACATGTGTTTCAGTTTTGGATACACGATCTTCTTTATAACAGTTTTGCTGTTCAAACATAAAATGGGGGGGAAGGACAACCTCGTGGAGGGAGGAAAGCTTAGGAGAAGGAAGAGGCTGAGAGTTATAGCATCTCGGTGCTAAATATCTAGGCGCTACAGTATTTTGGCGGGAGAGAGAAAAGATAAGGTCTCTGTAAATTGCAAAAGCGCAGTCGATTCCAATATGGGGAAAAGGTCGCGGTATTGTGAGGGTTGCTGCAAACGTGATTTGGAAAACTTCTTTAAAATGGGTGATTGTATCATAAGAAGGATCCCATCAATTTAGTGGATGGCGGTTTGATCTCCATAATGAATATTGTGAGAGGACAATAGCAGTGTTGAAGAGAGTGAACCGCAGATGTATACAACCCTGTTCGTTGCGTGAAGGGACGCGTTCTGCGCTACAGTAGGTAAGCAATAGCTATTTCACTGTTAAGTAGCTGAGTGATCTCCTCTTTTCGTTTGTTATCATTTGTATATATTTTGATCGATGTGCGGAATCCTAGTCTATGTTTCCCTTCAGATTAGCGTTTCCGTCCTGATGAAGCCCTCCCCTGGAAATATCTGCCCTCGTTGTTGATAGTAGTTTCAGTCTAAACTATGTTCTTTTTTTTATTTAACCGCTATACATCTCAGCTAAATGTCTGCATTCGTTTGCTGATAGTATTTTCAGGATTGAAACTATGTCCTTCATTCCATTCTCTTCTAAGCGGCTGCCTTCGTTGATAGTAGTTATGTTTTAAATATACTTAAATAATTTCCCGATGAAAGGTGAGTTCTAGTCAGCTAGGGTGTAGGCAGAGCTTGGCTTGGAACTCGGTGTCAACCTCTTCTTACATTAAGGACTTGCACAAACACGCATAGCCAGCTAGGGCGTTACCAGTTAAGGTGTGGGATTGTCTTTTATTGACTGTTTTATAAAAATGATAGTGACAACGATTTTTCTTTTGAAGAGTCTGTATCATAAACAAGTCCTTGCGCATGATCCTCTGTAGTGTTTCATGCTTAGCATTTTGGCTTTTAGAGAGTACCCTGCGAGTGCCTGTAGGCAGAGCATTTTTTACCAACCTGGGATAAAAAATGTTTTGGGCTAGTGATATCTGTGTTTTAGAGTATGCATACTTTGGCTGCCATGGAAACTGATCTTTGTTTACCTTAAAATCTCTTTTGTGGTAATTTCCTTTATGTTCGTGTGTGTTAAATAATACCTCAAAAGTTGGCGATATATTCATATAATTTTAATGAATAGAAAAGTTACAATAAATCGTATTTAAACTTAACTAAGGTGTAGCCCTTGTGTAAAGAAATTGTAGTATGGTGGGAATACAAGATATATATATATATATATATATATATATATATATATCATACAAGGATATTGATATGTCTTAGATAAATTATTATCGCTACTTGAGAATCAATCTTATTTGATTACTCTTGTATGGTTGGTTCTTGTATGTTAAATGATCCCTTAAAAGATCGTGATATGTTCATGTAGCTATAGTGAATTGAAAAGTTACTTTTGAAAACTTTTTAGTTTAATCCAAAAAAATATATATGCCTTTATGACATAAGAAGTTATTTAAGATCGGAATAATATTTAAATAAATAGGGTAAATAACTCCTTGGAAAAAGGTCTTCTAATAATAGAATAAATTATAGTGGATAGAATTGTGTAAATAATATTGTAAGAGTATTTCGAATTATGTTATTATAAGATACTCGGAAGTATAGACTTATGTCTTAAACATAAGTAAAACTTAATGTGCTGTACACTGGATTTTACTTTTCTTATCTTATAAGAAGAGTCTTGATGTTGAGTTGGATATCTTAAATATTCTTCCTAAGAGAAGTGGCCAAGAAGTGGAAAAGTTATGACAATAACATTTTGCAAAATGTAATCTTCCACCTCCTTTTTAAAATAAAAACAATTTTTTTGTGGATGTAGCCCAAGATGCGGGTGAACCACGTCAAAATGTTCTCTTTGGGTTGTACTTCCTTGTGTGTATATCTCTCTTGATAAATCGTATTTATTTTGAATGTGTTTCTTTTTGTGTTTCAATCTATTATGTTCAAAGTGTTTAGATTGCGTACCTTACCTTGTAATCCTTACCTATCTTAAATCTCATAAACAAAGTGTTGTTGTCTGAGATCCATATGAAATTATAAGTTGGAAAAATATATTTAGTGGTTGCTTAATATTTATTTAACTATACATTTATGTGGATATTTTAGAAGTAGATGCAAGTGTACTTTAATTCGTTGATAGTGGGTTGGTGTCTTTTATCATCTTTTAGTCTCATGTATATATGTCTCCTTGTTTATGTATCCGTCTCTCATTTACATATATGATTATAATAGTGCAGTTAAGCATGTTTGAATGTATGTTGTGTCAATTGAGGCTTTGGTGAAATATGTTTTCTTGGTTGACTATGTTATCTATGGGGTAGAAGTGTACTACAGGTTTCAGCACATATGATTTTGTTCACTACTATTAAGTAAAGGTGCCATGAATAGGTTTAAGGTAAAGAGAGTAAGACATGTTGATGCATCATTGATAAATTGTATGCTTAGATTAAAGACCGCTTTTAATAGTAGCCATGCATGTTTACCTTGGATGAATGTACTTTGTGCAAAGTGAAATAGAGTGAATAATAATTGATAATGAGAATCATTCGAAAAACATTATCGGGAAACTTTGTATTAAAGTTAATAGCTTAATAATAGTATAAATGCTTATGTATGTTCCATATCTTTGACGGATAATTAACCGACATTATGTTGCAAGAGGAATTAGTGTGTTTTGTATTTTATTTTTATCATCCAAGGTGAAATTTTTTTAATTTTTACTAGTTTAGAAATTTGGGTCATGACACAGTCGATCCAGATAAAATAAGAGCAATTAATGAGTGGCCTGTCTCTAAAGACATAACTGATGTACGGTCGTTTATTAGAATCACAGGTTACTACAGAAAATTTATTGAAGGATTCTCCAGAATTGTGAATCCCATAACTTTTTTGCAGAAAAAGGGAAAGAAATTCATTTGAGATCAAAAGTGTGAAGAGAGTTTTAAGAAATTAGAAGAATTATTAACAACAACACCTATATTAAAAATTATAGATCCAAATAAGGACTTTGCTGTATGCACTAATGCATGCAACGATGGACTTGGAGGGGTCTTAACTCAAGAATGCCATGTAATAGCCTACGAGTCTAGGAAGTTAAAAGTTCATGAAAGAACTACGCAACCTACGATCTGGAGTTGGTAGCCGTGATACATGCCTTAAAGATGTGGCGCCATCACCTGATTGGTAGAAATTTTTCACTAATGATAGATAACAAGGGCTTAAAGTACTTGTTGGATCAAACCAAATCTAAATGCAAGGCAAGCTAGGTGGTTAGCTTTTTTTAGCGAATACGATTTCGAGATTCAACACATTAAGGGAAAAGAAAATAAAGTTGTTGATGCATTAAGTAGAAACACTAAATTAAATTATGTGACAGCAATCAACACTTATAAAATAGATCTGGAAAATCAGCTTGAATAAGGAATTAAGGAAGATAAAAATTATCAGAATTTACGAGAAAAAGTTGTTGAAAATTTATCTTCAAATTTAATAACAGATTACAACATTATTGAAAATGGCTTAATGACCTATAAAAATAGACTTTATGTGCCTAATGTGTCAAAAGATAAGTTGTTGATTTTAGATGAAATTCATAAAAGTCCTTATTCGGGACACCCTGTTTAGCAGAAAATGATAACTATGCTAAGAAATGATTACTTTTGGCCAAACATAAAAAATGAAGTGGCTGAATACATAGCTAGGTGCTTTGAATGTTAGTAGGTTAAAGCTGAACATCAACACCCAGCTCACCTATTACATCCATTGCCAATTCCAGAATGGAAGTGGGAAATTATAAGTATTGATTTTATAACTGGTTTGCTTAGAAATAAAAAACAAAATGACTCGATAATGGTAGTTGTGGATAAGCTTAGTAAAGTAGCTCATTGTATTCGTGCTAAAACTACTTTTAAAGCTGCTAACATTGTTGATGTGTTTATGAAGCAAATCTGTCGATTACACGAAATTCCTAAGGTAATAATTTATGATCATGATTCTATGTTTACTGAAAATATTTGGATAACTTTGTTTAAAGTTTTAGAGACTAAGTTAAATTTCATTACATTTTTTTCACCCTCAAACTGACGGAAAAACAGAAAGACTAAATCATATTTTAAAAGACATGTTAAGAATGCATGTTAAAGATCAGCCAACTAAATGGGAAGATTATTTACATTTAGTTGATTTTGCTTACAATAATCACTATCAAGCTTCTTCTAAACTTAGTCCATTTGAGATTCTGTATGGAAGGAAATGCAATACTCCTATTTCTTGGAGTGAACCTGTTGATAGATTGATGTTAGGACCATATTTGTTAAGTGAAATGGAGCTAACCGTGAAATAGGTACAAGGCAATTTAAAAATTGCACAAGACAAACAAAAAAGTTAGGCAAATCTAAAATGAACTGAAAAGGAATTTTAGGTAGGAGATCATGGTTTTGTTAAGGTAAAACTAAACAAAATTTCTTTTAAGCTTGGAAGTTGTGCATAAACTAGCACCCAGGTATTGTGGACCTTTCGAAATTCTATCAAGAATCGGACCAGTTGCATACTAGTTGTCTTTACCATCTAATTTGAGAATACATAACGTTTTCCATATTTCTGTTTTGAAAAAGTATGTGCACGATGCAACTCATGTGATAATTGGAATGACATACAGGTGGAGCTCGAAGGATATTTTCAGGTGGAACCAGACTGAATCCTTGACAGGATGGAAATTATTCTCTGGAATCGTACCATAGGGTAGGTAAAGGTGCAATGGAATCACATTAGCCCGAATGAAGCTACCTGGGAATTGGAAAGTAATATACAGGAAACATATCCAATTATGTTCCAGGAAGGCTCTGATGAAGAATAAGGAACATCAAGGACGATGTTGAGCTTAAGTGGGTGTGTTTGTAACATACCCAATACTCGATACATTTTATGTTTGAGGAAAAACATTACCTTAAATTTTATTGTAAAGTTTTATATTTGACCAAGTGTCAAGGATGACTGTAAATGAATAATATTATTATTTAATAAAATAAATAGGAGACACTCACCCAAAGAGACTGTTGAAAGATTGTTTACTGACCCACTAGGAGGAATGGAATCTGGGTAGAAGGGAATGGACAAGTGGAAGCATCTGAACTCAGTAACTAGCTGCTGTTATGGGACAACTCCCTTATTTTGTGGTCAAGTCTCTAGATTGTGGAACTGGAGCTTATGGATCATTTATTGAAAACTAACCACCAAAAAACCCTAGGCATCTTTTATAAGCCATCGAATTTGAGCTAAGGCTGACATTTTTTTTCTGACGAGAAAATTTACCTTATGGTTTTGCTGGGAATTACACACAAGAGATTCGATGAGGGGAAGCTATGTTTTGAGTTGCAGAGTAAGATTGTCCTTAATCTTGTTGAGTGCAGAGTTTTGGATATGTTTTCAAGTCTCCATTGACTGCTAAAGTACATATGTGAGGTGTATGCAAGTCTCCATTGATTGCTGAAGGACAACCTAAGTGCCTTACTTCTACACAGAGACTTCTTCCTAGTGGTTCAATAAACAAGCTCAGGGGTCCAAAGGAGCAAGTGATTTGGCTGCTTCTTCTGGAGAAGGTTGGGAGGAACATGCCTCTTTAGGTGTTTGTCGACCCTATGAAGTTATTAGGTTCTACTTGTTATATTTTATTTATTTTCTGAACTGTTGATTTATGTTGAAAACTGTTTGTTTATTTTATATCAATAGTCTGTTTTAAATGTATGAGTTTCTGAACTGAATATTGTTTTTGTAAGTTAAATGAATGATCAGAATTTGGATAATGATTGAATGGATATAAATACCTCCCTGTATATTTCCTTTCACCCTAAGGTGATGTACTCTAGTACAAGGGATATTTAAATAGCGTAGATTAGATATGATCTCTAGATACAAATGAAAAATAATGTCTTTTCTGTTTATATTTGCAAATCATTACTATGGCTACATAAATAGTTCCTTAAGCCATCTAGGTTTATTCTTCTAAGTAGTAGAATTCATAGAATAAATAGTAATGATCAAGAAAATATTCTATATGGTTAGCCTATTTTTAAATTATACATATATAAGCAGCATAAGCTTTCATGAACTGAAAATAGAGTTCATACTCAGCCAAAACCATTTATTTTATAATCAGAACTCAAACAGTAACCCTAGATATCTGACCTGTAAACATTATGCAACTATGTAGCATTAACAGCTGAGCATCTAATAGATTATTATTTACAAAATGAATGAAATATGCATATCCCATATTTATTTATTTAAGCAAAGTAGAAATAGTATAATCTGTTCTGGGTACACAGGGTACTACCAAAGGACCGAACACCAAGAGCAACCACTTCACACAAACAGATCACAGATCAACACACCGATGTTTTGACGTTCTTTAAACGCTCTTGAGGGAAACACTCCACGGCCCCGGCCAAATAGCTTCTACGGGACAATTTATTATGCAAATAAAGAAAGTTACAAATAAGCTTCTCATAATCGATCAACTAAACAATGACCCTCCATGCTCTTTAAATAGAGATCATGGACCAATCGGGTGTTAAGCCACCGGATCAAGGTTAGGTTTGATCTAAGAGAAGTTGAGCCGTCGGATCACTCTATGTCGGAAACATATCGTGACCGTCGGATTAAGTATTTACAAATGCATACTAATTCATACTAAAGAAACACACTATCCCTAACGGATATATTACACAAGTTGATCTTAACTAACTCCTAAGTGTCTAAATATCCTAACATCCCCCCTTAAGAACAACTTGGGATAGGATTGAAGGATTTACAAAAGTGACACTATTAGGAGAAGGAAGGAGGCATTAGAGCCTATCCCCCCTTAATGACAAGTTCCTGAACTCCTAACATAGATCGAAGTTTAGAAAACTTCGCTTCTGTAAGAGACTTGGTGAAGATGTCTGCAACTTGATCATATGTAGGGCAAAAGAGCACTTCAAGAACACGATCATGAACAAGATTTCTGATGAAGTGCATATGTAGCTCAATGTGTTTGCTGCGTTGATGTAGAACTAGATCTTTGGCAAGCTTGATGGCACTTTGATTGTCGCACCAAAGTGGAGTAGGCTGCTGCTGCTCGAATCCAAACTCTGAAAGGATCTATCGAAGCCATAAAGCTTCCTGACTGGCATTAACGGCTGCTCGATATTCTACCTCCGCTGAAGAAAGAGCAAGAGCTTGTTGTTTCTTACAAGCCCAAGTAATAGGTCCAGATCCCAGACTGAAAACATAACCTGCAGTAGACTTTCGATCATCAGGATCGCCAGCCCAATCTGAATCAGTGAAACCAACCAACAAAGGTTCCCCCCCTGTACTGTAATGAATCCCAAACTGAACTGTACCTCGAATATATCGAAGTATTCTTTTAGCTGCTTTCCAATGACTTTCATGAGGTGTCTACATATAACGGGCAACTCGACCAACGGCAAAGGAAAGGTCAGGACGGGAATGAGTCAAGTATAAAGACTACCAACAAGCTGACGATACAAGGTGGCATCTACTTCAGGTGAAGTACAAGTGGCAGAAAGTTTGACTCCAGACTGGAAGGGAGAAGGGGCTGGTGTACAATCTTCCATGTGAAAGCGATGAAGAAGTCAGAAGCATACTTAGACTGAGAAAGAAAGATTCCTTCTTTGGTTTGCAGAACTTGGAGACCAAGAAAATAATGCAAATGTCATAAGTCTGACATTTCAAAAGTTTGTTTAAGACTGGATTTCACATGGGTTATAAGCTTAAGGTCACTACCAGTAAGAATAAGGTCATCAACATATAGAACAAGTATGATGAGATGGTTTTCCTACTTTCTTGGTATAGACATTGGGGTCAGAATGGCATCTAGAAAAACCAGTGTCAAGGAGAAAGTTATCCATTTTGGCATACCAAGCTCTAGGAGCTTGCTTAAGGCCATATAAGGATTTCTTAAGGCGGCAGACAAGGCTAGAGTTATTCTGAACATAGCCAGGTGGTTGTTCCATGTAAATTTCCTCCTGTAAATCACCATGTAAGGCAGACTTGACATCCATTTGATGGAATTCCCAGTTGTGTAAGGCTGCAAGGGAAAGAACAAGGCGGATGGAGTTCATTTTGGTGACGGGAGCAAAGGCTTCATTGTAGTCAATCCCTTCAACTTGGGAAAAACCTTTGGCAACTAACCTTGCCTTAAGTCTTTCAACACTTCCATATGATGCATACTTAGTTCTGTAGACCCATTTACATCTGACAAGTTTTCTTCCTTTTGGAAGAGGTACAAGATCCCAAGTATCGTTCGCCATTAAGGAACGATATTCTTCATCCATGGCTGCATCCCAATCTGGATTCCCTGAAGCTTCTGCAAAAGTTTCTGGATCATGATTCTCAGAAACTTGAGCCAAAAGAGAAGAGGCTCGCTGAAACTGAGAATGTGTTCAACGTTGATCTCTAGGATCACTGGCAAGATCACCAGCTGCTTCACATGTTGAATGGACCCATCAACGAAGCACTTGTGCTGGTGCAACTGGAGGAACATGAGCAGGCGGAGGTGGATTTTCATCCTCACTGTCATCATCAGAAACTGGAGTTGGAAACCTGTCAAGGAAGTTGGAAGAAGAAGAAGAAGGCACAAACGCCGAATCAGGCTCGTAGGCCAAAGATGGCACACTCGCCGAGTTAGGCTCGCAGGACAAGATATTTTCATCAAATTTAATATCTCTTCTAATGATTATAGCATGAGAATGTGGTTGAAGAAGTCTATAACCTTTTACATCTTCAGAATATCCAACAAATATGCACTTTTCACTTTTAGGCTGCAATGCTTTCCGTTTTTCATCTGGAATGTGAGCCCATGCTTCACTACCAAACACACGAAAGTGACTTACATCAGGTTTAATTTTACTCCATGGTTCTTCCAGTGTTATACCTTATAATGCTTTTGTGGGGGTGGCGATTAACTATGTAATTTGCACAATTTATGGCTTCAGCCCAAAATTGAAGACTTAGTCCCTTAGATTGGATCATACAATTAGCCATTTCTTTTAAAGTGCGGTTCTTCCGCTCAGCTACACCATTTTGTTGTGGTGTATATGGAACAGTGTGTTGTTGTTGGATGCCTTGTTCAGTGCAGAAAGTAGTGAACTGTTTGTTAACATATTCTCCTCCATTGTCAGATCTTAACTTAATAATTTGATGACCAGATTGTTTTTCAACAAGGGCCTTGTAGGCCAAGAACATGTTAAATACTTCGCTCTTAAGTTTTAGGAAATAAACCCAAGTGCGTCTGGTGTAATCATCAATGAAAGTTAAGAAATACTTGAAACCAGAAAAGGAAGCAGATGGAAGAGGGACCACACAAGTCACTATGCACAAGCTCCAAGGGAACTGAGGCGTGCCAAGAGGCACGTTTGTCAAAACTGTCCCGATGATGTTTTCCGAGTACACAATCGGAACAAACACCATCTCTGCAAGATACCATCGGAAGACCTATCACCATATTTTCTTTACATAGTTGTTGCAATGAGCGATAATTTAAGTGACCAAATCGCTCATGCCAAAGTTTGCTCAAGTTATCACTATGAGCAACAAAAACTGAAGGGAAAGGTGATGACCCAAAGTTGTTAAACTTGTACAACCTGGTAATATCATCAACAATTTCGGTAGCTAGGACCTGTTGAGGATCTTTAAAATCCTTGATTACAACTTGGTGAGGTGTAAAGGTCACAATTTTACCTTCACCAGAATGAGTGATCTGATAGACTGATAACAAATTGCAGGAAATTCTTGGAACACATAGTACATCACTGAAATGACCATTATCTACTGGAACTGTTCCAGCTCCTACAACACTTAGAGATCTATCATCACCAACAAATATTTGTTTGGTGTTACATTCATGCATAGTAGAAAAGATGGCTTGATCCTTAGCCATATGATAAGATGCTCCAGAATCAATGAGCCATTCATTTGAAGTAGAAGAAGAAGATGCATTATAAGAATAACCAGAAGCACAAAATGCATGTCCATGAGAGGTAGATTCTGAAGATGAATCTAGGCTGATGTGGTGCTTCTTCATTGCTGCTTCCAAGGCTGCCATCTTCTTGAAACACTTAGATTCATCATGATTATCTTTCCCGCAATAGTTGCAATGACGCTCAGTCTTTTTGCCTTTTTTCTTTGATCCTTTGTCATTTTTTTAAAAAGGAGCTGACTGAGAGGGTTTGGGACCCTTGTTTGACTTATTATTGCGAAAATTTTGTTTCTTGGGAGGCTTGGACTTTTCTTTCTGTTGGGACAATAAGGCTTTCCCAGATGTATCTGCATTGTTGATTATTCCAAGATGAATGAGTTTATCTTGTTCTCTAATAAGGGAATCACAAAAGGATTCAAGACTAGGCTCTTGATAGCTAGCTGCATTCAAGGATGCTTTCATGGAGTAAAATGTAGATACAAAAACAGAATATGCAGGTCCAAGTTTGGAAAGAATATGATAAATGCACTGTTTGTCTTCCCTCTCAATCTTACATTCTGCACATAAGAGTTTAAGAGTTTTGTACTTAGATAAATAATCTTGAATGCATGAAAAGTCACTTGGATTTAAAGAAATCAACTCATTTTCGAGTTGGTGACCTCGAATTTCATTGTGTTTACCAAACACAGTTTCCAACTTGTCCCAAGCAGCATTGGGTTCATCAATTCCAGATATGTGGAATCGCAAATCAGTAGAGATTGACATCCCAATCAATCCACGAGCTTCATCACATCTATTTGCCCATTTTATTTTCTTATCATCATCAGTGGGTTCTTTTTCTTTCCCTGTTGTAATTCTGAAAAGTCCCCTACTTCATAGAACATCCTCCATACAAGATTTTCATTAGAAATAGTTGGAACTATTAAGTAGAATATTACAAGGGGCAGCCATATTTGTAAATTAATGGATGTAAAAGTAGAAACCAATAGTCTGGATGTGAAGAGCTCGAAAAAATAGGCGGTTTCAAAAAAAAACAGCACTAAAAACTGACTCTGTATGATGAAGTTATGCTTGAACAAAGAAACTGTTGAAGATGTCCCCAATAGTGATGTGGCAGCTAGAGAATGTCCAGCTAAAAAAAAGAACCCCCCTCTTCCCAAAATGAAACTTTTGACAATCACTTTACAAAAAAGTTGCTTTAAGTGAACCACTTTTGTAAAAAAGTGATTTCACTTTTACAATGATATTACTTTTAAATTGTGCAACAATAAAAAAAACTTAAGTGACTCACTTGTATTTTTATTTTTTATTATTTAAGTGAGATGCACTTTTACAATAAAGTAACTTGAAAATAGAAATTGCATGCACTTTTTCTTTTAAAAGTAACTTCCTAAGACTTAAACTCAAGACCTATTAAGGAATAAAGCAACTTTGAACCAAGTGAGCTAGATTAAAAGGTATGTAAAATATAGGAATGAGGAAGGGTTTTTTTTTTTTTTTTACTCTTCTTGCTCGGTTTGCGTGCTTGCCCTTTTTCCTGCAAAACAAACCACAAATCGAAACAAAAAAAACTTTTCCACACTTGTGGAGTTAGATCTTGTTAGCTTTCCCGGAAAGTATACGTTTTCTCTCTGTTTCTGATTTGCCGAGATCGCGCAAGGTGCACGGCAAAGAGCATACGCAGCCGAGAAAAACCCTTTCCCTTTCTGTTTCTGATTTGCCGAGATCGCTCAAGGTGCACGGCAAAGAGCATACGTAGACGGGAAAGCAACAATCCGAACCAAAAAAATCTAACAGTAAAAAAAAGATGAAATATGAGATTTTTTCTTTTCAAAAATCGAAATAAAAAAAATGCGTCACTGTAACATTATACCTTCAGATCTGATGAAATACGCGTTTCTGGAGCAACCGAGAACCGTTTTCGATCAAACGAAAACTATTTCTTAATGGAAACGATGCTCTGGACGTAATGGAACACCTCCCATAGCCCAGAAATGCACAGAAATACCAGAACTAGAAACCCTTTCGAGTTTCGACAACAACAGTTCAAGATCTAGATCATAACCGGAAGCGACACTTCATAAAAGCTCTGATACCATGTTCGGGTACACAGGGTACTACCAAAGGACCGAACACCAAGAGCAACCACTTCACACAAACAGATCACAGATCAACACACCGATGTTTTGACGTGCTTTAAACCCTCTTGAGGGAAACACTCCACGGCCCCGGCCAAATAGCTTCTACGGGACAATTTATTATGCAAAGAAAGAAAGTTACAAATGAGCTTCTCATAATCGATCAACTAAACAATGACCCTCCATGCTCTTTAAATAGAGATCATGGACCAATCGGGTGTTAAGCCACAGATCAAGGTTAGGTTTGATCTAAGAGAAGTTGAGCCGTCGAATCACTCTATGTCGGAAACATATCGTGACCGTCGGATTAAGTATTTACAAATGCATACTAATGCATACTAAAGAAACACACTATCCTTAACGGATATATTACACAAGTTGATCTTAACTAACTCCTAAGTGTCTAAATATCCTAACATAATCGTTCTCCATAAACCAAGTATAAGGTAAAGAACAATAGTGCAAATAATTATTATACAACTCCAAACAAACATGTAAATTCTACAGAACTCAAATATAAAAACCCTAGTATATTAATCATTGATGTAGAAACTTAGATTACAATAGATAATATACAAAGTATGCCAATAATATCACAAATTATTATAATATAAGCATTGACCAGCTTGCATTTATAAAACAGTAATGAATAGAAATAGTAATGATTTCTTAGTACCAATAATTTCACCATTGTTGCAATTGACTAAATTTAATCTAAAAACCCTGGATGCCAAACAAGTACTTTTAAGTCAATTAGAAACCAGAATCGAACCCCTATAATAATAGTACTGTAAAAGCCATTTAATTATTATAGGATTCAAACTTTATGCTTTTGCATTTGTTGTAATAAGGGTTAAAACCCTAATATATATATTTTCTAGACATTTGGAGATAATGCTTAGCCCTTCCAAAATTCAAATGAGTAGAATGTTTACAACACAGTCATCAACATTTATTTCGGGTAACAATTCAGGACCCATAGAGGTCATGGGTTTGAGCCACGTTAAGAAGCACGCCCATGCTGTCTTCTAAACTCATAATAATGCTAAAGAAAACAATAGTTTCAAGAATCGGGGCCTGTATAGGTTCACCCAAAGAGTCTATTAGAACCCACTTTCTTAAACAGTAATAAAACAATTTTTAAACCATCATTGTTCCTACATCTAAACGATACATAGGGTTTAACGAGAATCGAGGGTTCGAGTCTCCATTATGAGCACTCACCCTTACGTTGAACATAATGTTTAACAAGTTACCAAACATAAACTCACAAAAGTGCTAGGCTCAAGCATGCAACCTCGAAGTCAAATACATTGAAAACATAAACCACATTTTCAAGCTACATTAAAATACAATGCAAACTCTATATATTTATCAAAAACTAGGGTAGGGTTTAAGTCCGATAACAATTATTACTAGGCGAGATTTTCCATAAAACCTTTATACTTAAAAAAAAACGAACAGAGACCAGAACAAGCTTATCAACGCAGAGAATCTAAGAAACGAAGTGAACCATCATTTTATTCATGAAGAAAAATTTACATTCCAGACTAGCTGCTTAGGAAAACCAAAAATGGAAACTATTGTATCAAACGAACCGATACATCAACTTGAGAGTCGAAACCCCAACTTGGGTGGGTCGAGGAAAAAATATTTCGACTGCAGCAATGTTGCTTAAATGTTTTTATTCCCATTAAGAAAAAAATCAGTCTATGTTGAAGAACTACAAGACCAACCTTAAAACCCTTATAAATGATGACAGAGGCATTTGGGGATGAGCCCGAGACTTACCGGGACTCACAGTCCACAGGAACCAACAATAATCTCGTTGTGCCATCCCGAAGGCCATAAAATGCCCCTGCCATTAAAACCATAACAAATATTAAAGGGTGAATAGTTAATTAAAAACTTAATTGTAAACATTTAAAGGGATGGAGTGTTGAAGGGATTGATACCTTGCAAGGTTTCAAATTCATGATGAAA
The DNA here is from genome assembly GCA_027924585.1 of Larix kaempferi. Taxonomy (NCBI): domain Eukaryota; kingdom Viridiplantae; phylum Streptophyta; class Pinopsida; order Pinales; family Pinaceae; genus Larix; species Larix kaempferi. The sequence goes on from BSBM01001710.1 coordinate 1,311,013, forward strand.
AGAACCAGGATGGAGAACTCATTTCACCATAAAGACCCACAACCAACACCTCGTCAGTTACAACTACCTCATAGAGTGGTGCCAGCAACCATGGAAGACGAAAGGAAGAGGAGCCCAGCTCGCCAACACCACACAGACCAAACAAAATGCCAAATGAAAAACCCTGAAGCGTCGCTATAGGGTTTTGGTATAACCAAGACATCATTAATGTCAATCACATGAAGGCATTAAATTCCAACCTTGTCATCCACCAACTGAAATACATACTCATCACCCTATAGTTTATGATTGCAAACATTACGTAGGATTAATATTTGACCCTGTTTTGAAATACGATCCACAACTTACATATAGTCCATAGTTGGTACGCATGACCCACACTTTTGCATATTACATTGTTTATAAATGTAAACTTGTTGATCATTGAGCCACCACGATATCCATAGTATATAGTTGGTGCGCCATCGTTCTAATAAAACTTAACATTGGAGTGATCACATTAGTCTATAAGTCTAGGATTTCAAGCATGAAGTTGACTAAAATATAATCAACTTCAGTACTGTCCAATTTATTTTTAATGATTCTTGATACATATCCTTTGCCTTGGAGATGAAATTAAAACTTTGAAACTATCTAATACTTGCCAAGGTAAACCTGTAACCTGGAACAAGATAGAAGGAGTTCATGCATTAGATTTTAAGCTAAGTAAGTACCAAGGTTACGCCATTTTGTCTCTTGTCAAGCTTTGGAAGACGTATCTATCAGTTTGTAAGGTGATAGACTCAACATACATTTTATAAGCTAAATAAGTACAAATGAACTTAATGACGTCGTAAAACAAATTAATATGAAACAATAACATAATAGATATGGATTCATAACTATATACAAAAGTATAAATAGAACCACAACGATACTAGCAAATTAGAACAGATTAAATACATGTCGACACCTGGAATGCTAAGGTCAAATGAAGTCTTTGATACTTATGAAAATTCAGTAAGCGTAACATGATAAAATAGGCATCATTATATATTTCATACGTAAGATTGTAGATTCAAGCCATTGTCTTTACAATATACATTACAACAATTATGAACGTAAGTGTTTCGACACTATCCATTTAATGGGAAACTAGACAATTAAATAATTAATGAAATTCTCTGCAGATGCATTAATGTCTAATTATGTAAACAGTAAATATAAATACTGAAACTCTTACTTCCGCATAGCATTTAATGGCTAAAAGGAAACTTCAAAAATTTTAAATTTTTACGAATTTTTGGGATGTTGCAACGTGGTACTACTTAGTTTTATGATTTTTTTGGTTGAGATAATAAACTTAGAAGTGGATGGATGGTTTGATTCATGTGGAAGAGCATAACTTAGGCCTTACCATACATAATTGATGGTCTATTAGTTTGTAGTTTATATGAGGAACGATACATTATATTGTTGCATGCATTCTTCTATTTGTGTTGTTATAGGGTCGATTGAGAGAGTAGTGAACATGGAAGAACACTTGCATCCATATCATTTTGCAATCTATGAATTTTTAGAGACAAAGAGGGATATTAGGTATTTTCTAAGATATATTCAGGAGTTCCAAAGGTCTCATGGTTTACTAATTCATAAAATTGATAAATAAAAGAAAAACTAGCAAGGGGAAATGAGGAAGAGCATTATCACTGGAAATAATTATAAATATATATACAAATAAAGTAATTCAAAAAATTGGACAATAATAGTTTCACGGCGATAATATTCTCAATATTATGATTTGGAAGAAATATGAAAAAATCAATGGAGAAAATGGGGATGGAATAAGAAAGGAAGATGTGAAAAGATATAGTTTATTCTAATTTCATTTTATTGATTATTATGTCACACATAGATTGAAACTTAAAACAGAAACTACATTTGACATATATATTATAGTTTCATACCGCTTAGATGAAGTTAAGATATCCAAAAGGTACCACTAATAATCATATAGGAGAAATTTATTCATATTAAAAAATAAAATACAATAAAGTATGCATTGTATATATTAGTTTATAGTTTCCATTTACTATAGAAAGAGTAATATTGAGATAGCTAGCTACGATATGAAGTAATAAGAAAACACTCTTGAAACTTTTTGGATAAGCATGATGAAAGTTGCTTCCCCTTTTATATTAGCATGATGGGTAAGAGGGAGAGTTTAATGGTAATACAAAAAAAGTTTTTTATTTATTTTATATATATAGTTGTTGGTTTAAATGATTTAAAATTGGATTTTGTAATAATTGGAGAAGAAGTTTTGATAATTTTGTTTTTATGTTTTAAATTATTTTTAATCATGTAGCTTAAAATTTCTACGATTTGAGTGTGAATAGATGATATTTTAGTCACAATTTTGAAGAATCCGGTTGTAATTTTTCAAAATCCTGTTTACAACTATCAAATTTTAGAATTTTGTGTGCCCCAGGGGTTTTTGAGGGTGCTGAATTCATTTCTACCATCAAAAAAATTCCAGTAAAACACAACTAAATTTTTATTTTGCAAAATAAAAAAAATCTAGATTCGAGCTAGAAATGGTCGTCCGATCTAAATAATCAAATTTTTAGACAACTCCATATTTAATATTGGGTACCCGCACGAAGATTGTACCCAAAAATGTCGCAATGAAAACGCGTGAGCGCAAAAAAAACAAACATGTGCACAAGCCTCTAAACACGCGTACGCATTCTAGATTCGGAAATACCAATCCTCCACATCGGTGAGTTGACGTGTATAGAAAAAGCACGCACATTTTAGTGTCCCTTTTAAGAAATTTTATAAAAATGACCAATTTTTCACTTTTTTCCCTATTTCGACCTTTGACTAGTTTTGATGTCTAGGTCTCCAAATTGACCCAAATGCTCCGAAATATTATGAGAAGGTGTATGAATGATATTAAGACTTGAATATGAAGTTCAGGGATGACTTATGACCCTCCGAAGACTTCTTCAAATGTGTTTAATATTCTGGTCAATGTATGGTATTTTACTAGCAATTTGGGGTTCAAATCCCCCTAGGGTAAGTACTGAAAATGGCTCTCCAAATGCCTCCAAACCCACTCAAAATTCTGAAGGGAGGTAAGGGATGTCTAAGAGACATTATTTAGGTCTCATGTGCACCATTTATCAGTCATTAAGTCTATTCTAATCTTCTCCCAAGCAACAAAAAAAGTCACTAGTTTGACCCTTGGGGAAATGGCACCAAATCTCTTCCAAATGCAAATAAACTGAAAAAGATGACTTCAAATGCTTAAGTGCTGAAAATGAAACTTGTAATACTCATGAATGGAAGTTCATTCATCATGAATATATAAGAGAAACATTCTTTCATTCAAAATCATCAACATTATAATGGCATACATCAATATAGTGGGGAAATGGTCATTGTTTGCTCATTAAAAATCAATTTTACATAAAACCACTTGGTATTTTGACTTGAGAATTTATGAGGATGCATAATAGAGTATATTAATCCTATTTAAATCATAAATGGATCATGATAATCTCTCCCGAAGAATACAATATCTCACCAAAAGCGCCCTCCCTCAAGGAGCAAGAATATGCCATAAAAACTGGAAATGGTTGAGAGGATGTGCAACACTAGAAGAAACCACGAGCTTCCATGTAGATTAAAACTGAAAATACAAACTAAATTAAAACTCCATGAAAGACCTAAGTGGCCTCTCCAAACACCAACTTGGATGGGAATCTTTCACCCTCGAAATTGCCTAAGGCAAGAAACTAGTCATCCACTAGCTCTCTCTCTTCAAAAATGCAAATTTCTCAAATGATCAAAAGCCCTTATCTTGGTTGATCCCTATATTTTATAAGAATACTTATCCTTCTAATGTTACCAATCCATCCACAAACTCAAGCCAATTCAAATTAGGGCGTGTGCTCAAGATTTTCCATGTGTCCTCTCTTCCCTAGCCTTCCATCTTCCCCCAATTCAAGTAGGAACCCATTGAGCTTCCCCAACTCACATGAGTGCCTTATTGGATGCTATATTTAGGCCTGACATGTCATAATGGTTATATGTCAGCCTTCATGTCTTCAATATGTCATAAATGTCATAGCATCTTCATCATTGGTGTCATAGATGTTAGGGAATCTAGCCCAACTGTCCAAGAAGCTCCCATTTGACTCTTCCTCTCTCATGTAAGTTACATTTCCTTCAAAATTGGACCTATGATGCATATGGCCAAGTGTATTTGCATTATAACTCATCCAATAACATTAGGCTTCCCATGGATTCGAAATTGCAAGAGGAGGATGCCATGTGGCACATAAATTCTAACTTGTGTGGGCCCCATAATCTCCATGTGTCTCCATGCTCCATTGTGATCCAAATTTTAGGGGGAATATGGTCTAAATTCAGATGTATAAGCCATAAAAGCATTAAATGGAGATGCCACCCTCTCTCATTTATCATAAAAGCATTAAATGGAGAGGCCACCCTCTCATATCCATGGTATTTGGTAGCACATGGTTTTGGCCCATGGAATGGCATCAAGACACATTGTAATAATGCTATATAAAGGCCTAGCAAGCCTTCTCATGATAACAAGTTACTCATTGGGTTTCTATTCTACATTTCTCATATTTCATTGAGTTATTATTGGGGTATTGGTTCTGACTGTCTTTATTAGTATAGTTTGAGAGGTGAGGCTCAAAGAACCCTCTTTGAGCCTCACCCCTCCATGTGGCATATTTATTCTATGTTTGTCCATCTATGCTATTCATAGCTTAGATCTCACCACTTTGTCTTTCTCACAGCTGGTTCATTGTTCGCTTCAGTTTTGAAGCTATCTCTTCTCCTCCTATCTCGGCATTCAAGTCTTCCAGGTCTCAGCCCCCAAGATTCGGATCACATTGCCACTTCAATTTTCTCTTGTATTTATTTAATTAGATCCATTATTAAATATTTATTCCATTCTAATGTCTGAACATGATTTATTAGCTCCCTTATTAAAATTCCAAATGTATCCATCCAACCTAGGGAACTAGTAGGATTGGTGGATTTGTCCTGCTATGCAATAATTTGAATGGGGACATTACATACGCACTCTTAAAAGTATGCTCATGTGTCTTTATATCCATGTCACCAGATGCATGCATGTGTTGTTAATGCATACACAAAAATATGCATGAACACGCAAACAAAAAACACGCGTGCGTGATCCTATGTTTTTTTATAGAAAAACACAGTCCACGGGTTTGTTATTGTGTAACAAACCTGCGAGTGAGGGATTGGGGGAGCTGGAGGCACACGAGCGCTTTTGGAGCATCCAAATACCTCCCATTCAACATCAAACTCAACGTCCAACCTCCATTGCTACCAGTGCCTCTAGGTAGGTTGTAAACCATTCCTTTTTTTGTTGTTTTTTTGTTTTTCATTACAATTTTAAATTAAAAAAATTACAATCAATTAAAAACCAACAAATTTTCATTGCAGGTAAATTACACCTGAAAAAATGAGAAACACACCACAACCATCAGAGGAAACCAGTGAAACCGAACTGTCAGACGATAACATTAACATTGGAACAAAGAATGAACTTGATGATGAACCATTTGAAAACCTAGAGGATGAATTACATCGAGATTTAAACCAATTAAGGGTCTTAAGTGATGATTTGAAGAGCACCATAGAACCCTATCGAGTTTCCATGACTACATAATTGAATCTATTAACATTTCCCATCGTGAGATCATTAATGTAAGCCAATATAGGGCTCGAATGAGGGACCACTATTCCACCGAGATATCAAAAGAAAAAATTAAAGGCCTCAACATCACAAAATCACAATTGTACAACAAATTCATAGATCCCAGGACAAGGCAGCCTCTATATGTGAGGAAGAGTTGGGTTTTCATGGACAGGTGTAATTACCAACCATGGAGAGATAATGGAGAAAGAGATTGTTTATGGTGTTTGACAGACCCCCAAGTAATAACTTGGAGGTCCCACAGTATTTTCTTAGGAAATTGTGGGCTGACTTTGAGTTAGGCTACCATGTCAATTACTTTGACATCACTGAGTCTCAGGTTGTCACTCTTTGATCTTCCCAATATCAACCTCAACCCCCCGTAACCCACTCAAAGGACCACCTGCACCCAATCGAGAGACAAACCCCCATCCTCAACAACTTGGGTTTTCCAGTGGACTAGATGAGATCCATGACTCTGTTAGACGTGCCGCAAGTAATTTTATTAGACATACCACATTTTTCGCTATGTTTTCACAGAGCTGGGAGGACGACGATGAGACACACACTATTGTACGGTCTATGGGTTGTGGTTGGGATAGACTAGGTACAGGTGGAACCTAGGTGAGGCCATCTAGTTCGACTGGAACAATGACACATTATTTTTCTCACTGTCAGAATTCTTTCCATGGTTCTACGCAGTAGCATGCCACATAGAGCTACATGGACCAGGTTAGCTATTGTTTTATTTAATGTTCAACTATTTATTGTATGTTATTCGATATCATAGTTTTTAATATATTTAACTTTGAATTACATGTTTTTGACTATATTTGTTTTAATATACAGCTATTTAGGGACGAGTCTCCATCCTCCAGGTGGGAGGACATTGGTTCCTTCGACCTAGACAGAGCCATGGCAGCAGCATAGGATATTGTGGCACCATACACACACATAACTTATTCACTTTGAATAATTAGATCCATTTATGAGTAATTTGTGTTCAATAATTAAATCTCTATATCTCTATTCTTGCATTGTGCCTTCCTTTCTCACACAAATTAGTTAGCACTGAGTAACAATTTTTATTATTATCATCGTTTAAAACTAAAATCCAAATGAATAATTCTCACAAAACATGTCTATCACACTGGATTTTACAGTTGTGTTTATCATATTGTCTAAATTATTGAGAGCTATAAATTCATATAATCCATCCAAATAAAATTAAAACGTTATAAAACATGAAAAGCCTAGAAAACTAGACATGTTTTCATGTTCACTGTAAGCATCCTTTGTTTCTCCATTTTCAACTTCTTTCATTTATGATGTTACTTGTGCTTAAACTATGTCTTCATAATCACCGAGATCCTGTTGAAATACAAAGTATTTTGGGAGAATACAGTTCACTGAACCTATGGAAACTATAGGGTGGTCAATCGAAGATTTATAGTTTCAAGCAAAGCCTAGTGTAATGTTATGATGCATTTCTAAATATGTGTAATGCCCGCCTCAGCACCTATGATTTAATTGATGATTTGAGACTTATGATTGATTTGATGATTTTAGATCTATGACTGATTCAACTATTGGGGGCACTAGTTTGAAGTGACCCGGATTTATGAAAACTTGGACCATGAATGTTTGCTTTGAAATTTACCACGTGAAATGAAAATGATTAGATAAGAGATAGATATACTCAACTGAATGAGAAATGCTGAAAATGATTTAGAATGAAAAATGTTGAATATTGAAAATACTTGAAATGAAAATGATATATGCTCGATTAACAAAGACATAATGATGAATATTGAAAATGCTTGAAATGAAAATGATATATGCTCGATTAACAGAGACATAATGATGAATATTAAAAATGCTTGAAATGAATGATGAATATGCTCAACTGATCGAAGCATGCTGTTAAATGATGAATATTTAGTAGGCTCGACTGACTGAGATACTAAAAAGAATGATAAAAATGTTTTATAGTGCAGCGCTACTAATGTGCACTTGAGTGTGTGCAATGGCAGGTAAGACGATTTACCGACTAACCCACAATGGAATTATAGGGGTCGTAAGAATGGAAAGAACACTTATGGGTACGACGACTGACTTTCGACCCTGAATTAGGAATCCACACATGGGTGAAGCCATTTCAGCTCACCCAGGAAAGCGTATGCCATATGGACAAGGCCATAATGATTTGGTCGCGTACGATGAGTTGAGCGAGTGCGCAATAAGGAGATCCTTATCCCTCAACATCCCTTAGTCTCCAAGAAGCGTAGTTGAGAGATCGCGGTAATGACTCCCGATCGCTACGGAGTGCTCCCCATAAGAAGAAAGAAATGGAACTGTTGAAAGGGCTCGCTGAAGAGGCACTTGGACTAGAAAAAGATAATGTTATTTAACTTATGAAGAAATGGAAACTTTACTAAAAGATAAATTCAAGTGACTTTAAATTAAAAGACAATCTCAACAAAATCATATTCAGTATTTTATTTTCAAGAAAAAAGAAGAAAATAGAAATGAAAAAGGAAACGAAACAAAAACAATTAGTTTAGTTATTTATTTTATTTTCTTATTTAGACTTTAAAAAAATCTATATATTAATCTTTTAAATCTTGCTAAAATCAAAATAGATTAGATGTTATTAATTAAAAGAAACTATCCTTGTATAAGTTTTATTATTTAAAAGAATTTAAATAAATAAAAACAACTAGTTTACTAAAAGATATTAAATAAACTAAATGAGAACCAAAGTAGAAGTAAGACTCTTCTACACCTAAATCCCACTGATTTAGGGAATTAGGTGCACACTAAAGATAATGAGACACTTGTAATTGAGAATAATTAAAATTAAATTATTAAATTAAATTAAGTATGTGCATGGACAGACACATGGCACACAGACCTTTGCTATATAATGAGGGAGGAGAAGGAGAGAATGATCTCTCTTGCTCCCTAATGCTGGATGGGCATCATAATCTCGGATTATGTTATGATTCTTGAGAGTTGCGATTAGCTGGAACGGGGATTGAGAGATCCTTTCGGGAAGCTCGCTAGTGTGTTCTTACGACCCCACATGCTCGGGGGTTCGGGAGGAAGAAAACTACTACCGATACGGTAGGGAGGTCAATCGAGAGGTTGTCGGTATCTTTGTCAAAGCTGGATTGATCGGACAATCAAATCGACCGCTACTACAACAATATACTCCATTTCGAATTCGACATCCGAATCAAGTTCAAACTCTTGTAAAGATTATTTTGTTTTCAGTATTTGAGATTATATTTCAGTTTTATTTGAGATTATATTCTTGCTTTGTTTTCAAAAGAAAAGAAAAAGAAATGACTGTAAATCGATCCGAATTTCCACGAACTCATAACTCGGTTTTCGATATTTATATATGTGAATGCATTGAGACTTGGGGTAAAATATACATGTAAGTCAATTTGATTTTCCAGGAAATTATAAACCCTGTTTGCATCCTTGCGTTTCCAGAAATATTATATTAGAAGTCGATCAAACTCTGTTTGCATCTTTCTTTATGTTTCCAGACTTGTTTTATTGTTTCCATCGAAGCCAATTTGGTTGCTCATTCAAAAACTCTTTTGGCGTTTGGTTCATTGGTTAAAAATTGATTAACCTTCCGGAATTTTGAAATTATTTCGATCCAGCATTATTCTTTATGCGTGTTGGTTGAGCAATCATCCCACCTCAAAGACTGCCCTCTGCCCTGCCATTTATGTGTTAATGTTTCGACTCTGTCACAAGAACTTGTTCCCAGATCTCATTGCTCTGAAAAATCCATGACAATCCAACTCCCTGAGTGTTTCCAGATCTTTTGAAAGATTCGTAAAGATACTCTTTAAAATTCTATATTGAACCAATCCATTTGTGACATCCCCTGTATTTAATTATAAAACTATGAAATCATTGTGTATTTAATTATAAACTCTATTTTGTGTTTCATTTATTTTGAAATCTGTTGGCCCTTCTCCATATTCATAATTCAAATTGTAATTGATCATCACGAATCTTTGTGTATCCACTGGCATTTCCAGAATTTATACCTTTAACCGTAATTCAATCTCCAAGACTTATATGTGTGTTTCTCTCCAATTCATGGCATCTTCCAGATTTGCATCGTTGTTTGTTTATTAATCAACTATGTGATTTATTTTCGATTTGGGTAGGCATTTCCAAATCCACAGTTACCTTATGAGCCTCTTCGATGTTTTGGTCGACCTACGAATAGTCACTAAGAAGCTATTATTGATTTGTATCTTATTCTTTTCACTTAGCGAATTTTTGGCATAATGCGTGTGCATAGTTTATTGAAGAGTGTGGAAATATGCTAATCCTTTTATTATTTTCTTTTGAACTATCAAGAAAGCCATGATATGCTTATATCGTCCTTGTTAATTTGGAAGTAACCTTTTCAACTATGAAAAGCGTTGAATAGGTTAACACAATTACTAGGAACAGAAATTGTGATAGGTTTATATATTATTTATTAATTTGAAAATATCTATAGTTCAAAGTGTTAAATTATGTCAATATTTCTTTCATTATTTTTTAAAATCCCTTTTGGACTAGGAACCGTAATTGTGATATGTTTATATCATTATTTATTAATTGAAAATATCTATAGTTCAAAGTGTTAAATTATGTTATATTTCTTTTATTATTTTTTTAAAATCCCTTTTAGACTTGGACAAGCATTTGTGATATGTTTATATCATTTCTTGTTAAAGTGAAAATATTCTTTCAACCATGAAAAGTGTTGAATTATGTTATTATAATATCAATTCATACATTTTTAATACTTTGTATATGTTTATATATTGACAACAATTATAGGTTATGGATAGTTAAGAAAATATATTTATCAATATTTAAATTAGGAAATTTGAGTTAAGATAAAGATTTATAATATTCCTTAGGTGCATCATAGTGCTATTAAATGAATTGTCAATATATATATATATATATATACATTGCATGGATTTGTAAACATTTAGAAAGGGGCTTAAGTATCTTTATGGTTCTTTTTATTTATGTTTCTTAGTAGACTTAATTGTTGCCCTTATAAAATAAAACGTGTCGGATAGGATAGAGTATCTCTGATTTAATGTATAGGAAGAAGAGTTTCAAAAGAGCTTACGCTCTCATTACCTTTGCTTAGACATCAACCACCAAATGAAGGGTTAGTTGAAACCTATTCACAATATTATTGGTGCATTAAATAATATGAAGTGAATGTCAACTTAAATGGAGTTATTTTATGATGGTATTTTTAGAAATTAAAAAAAAATAGAATAAAATATAGAGGGATGCTACTTTATGTTAACCATGTGTTATACTACATTAATAGGATGGTATGTGTAATTGAAAGGATACTTCATACTTATATTTCATATCTCATGTTAAGGAATGTTAATAAGTAGATATAAGAATATATATGTCATAATTTATATATGGAAGAGTATGTATTTGATGAAAAGACAAAGTATTATTATACTCCATAAATTAATTTTAAATGATATAAACTAAGTGAAAAGATAATGCCCTATTATATTTTGCCCTTTATTTATAAGAATGGTATGAAATAGATGAAAAGGTAAAGCATGGTTTATATTTTATAAATTATTTATGGGATGATAAGAATTAAATGAAAAGAATAGAGTATATTCTGAAGGTAGATTATAGATATAATGAGATAGGATGTGTTAATTAGGGATTACATTGTGAGAAATAAAACATGATGTCATATTGAAATAATGGTTAAAATGGATACCATTATAGTTTCTATCTATTACATTGGTTGGTTATAAGGAAGAATAGATGTTTTAGATGAACATTGCATAAATGACTACCCTTGTGAACTCATTCTTGATAGCCTGTGTGAAATTCATTATGTAGTCAAAACCCTTAATCGAGTTAATTGATGAGAAATCCTTGCCGAGAATTTGATGTTATGGTAATGCTTAGAAAAATGTGTGATACCATTACTCCGAAGGTTAGCAGTAAAAAAAAAAATCACCTACTCAACTTGACCGATATTACATTTGGTATCAGAGCATAGTCGAACCTAGTTCGGACCAAAACATTCCACAATACTATGATAAAACCACTTGAATAAATAAAACTTTATTTGCGCAAATTAGACTTTGTCATAGACCGACTAACTCATCGGGTTAGGGTAGGGAGTGGACGAGAACATGCAGCACGTCCACCAACCCCTCCTGTAGCTACTCCACCCTAGACAAAAAGAGACAGTTAATCTGCCCACCGGTGAAGTCATGAGTATGATGAGGAACGTCCAGAGAGTGTCAAAAGCACTGATTAACCGACTGAACCGCATAGAAGACCGACCCCTAGTACCTACGATCGAACCACAGAACCCACCGCCTGCCAACGTACATAGAGAACTGGAAAAAGTAAGATTTCCAGAGTTTTGGGGTTCCACTGAAGGAGTCGTGGCAGAAGCATGGTTAGAGAACATGGAAATATGCTTTGTTTTGAGGGACTACACCTCAACCTTGAGGGTACTTATGGTTATTTTACAGCTGAGGAGAAACCTGAGGAAGGGATGTCATCTCTATGCTATGATAGCAATGAACAAGGATAAGGATAGAGATGACATTGCCGACCATCCTTTATTCACGGAATACATGGATGTAATTCACGAAGCCTTACCTGGACTACCACCTTAGAGAGAACTAGATCTCACTGTAGAACTGAAAATGGGAACTGAACCAATCTCAAGAGGTTCATACATAATATATGTGTTGGAACTGAGGGAGCTACAGATACAATTGCAAGAGGTCTCAGATTTGGGTTTGATTAGACTGAGCGTTTCCCCGTGGGGAGTGCCAGTACTTTTTATCAAAAGAAAGATGGGTCATGGCGACTCTACATTGATTACTGCCAGTTGAACAAGGCTACTGTGAGGAATTGATATCCCTTGCCGAGGATAGATGACCTATTCGATCAAGATGAAAGTTGCCACAATATTTTCGAAGATTAATTTACGATCAGGTTACAACCAACTGAGAATCACAGAGGATGATATTTTGAAAACTGCATTTAAGATGCGGTTTGGACACTACAAGTTCATAGTGGTACCTTTTGGGCTAATCAATGCACTAAGTGTATTCATGAACTTGATGAACGGCATTTTCTGCCAGTATCTAGACAAGTTCGTACGGGTATTTCTTGATGATATCCTTATTTACTCAAGGACACCAGAGGAACATGAGGAGCACATCCGGTTAGTTTTACAGTGTCTCAGACATAACCAAATTTATGGGAAGTTGTCAAAATTGTCCTTCTTCTAGAAGGAAATCCACTATTTGGGACATATTATTTCGGGGGACGGTATAGCAATAGATCTTGCCAAGTTTGAGGCAATTTGCGAATGGCCAGCACAGACGAATGTACATGAAGTAAGAATATTCATGGGACTTGCAGGATATTACAGAATGTTTGTTGAGGGGTTCTCGAGGATTGCGGGACCGATCACTAAATTACAAAAATCGACCATTAATATGGATGGATAAATACACTAAGGCATTTGAGAAATGAAGGAATTTGTTAAACAACGACACCAGTTCTGAAAGTGCTGGACATGGAGGGGGATTTTCTTGTATGCACTAATGCATCCAAGGATGGATTTGGATGTGTACTTTGCAGGGAGGTAGAGCGATTTCCTACTCCTCCCGAAGACTCAGACAACATGAGGAAAAATATGCGACACATGACATGAAACTCAATGAGGTAATGCATGCCTTACGGCTTTCGAAACATTATTTTGTTGAAAGAAAGTTTGAACTTAAGACAGATCACCATGGATTGCAGTACATCTTCACACAGACTGATCTGAATGCTCGACAGAGCAGGTCGTCGGAACAACTGAGTGAGTATGACTTCGACATTTCCTAGGTGAAGGGGACCCTGAACAAAGTAGTAGGTGCACTTAGTCGTAGAACCCGCATCTTCTCAGTGATTCCGATGCAAACCAACTTGAGAGGAAAGGTGCTTGGGTTATAGCAGGAAGACAACTGGTACCATGAGGTAAAAGCCAAGCTAGAATAAGAACAGATGGATTTACCCAAGTATAAGGGTTATTCGTTGGAGAATGATGGGTTGTTGAGATACAACAACCATATTTATCTGCCAGAAAATAATGAGCTTAGGAACCTAGTCCTTGAAGAAGCTGACCAAGCTATTTACAGAGCACATCCCGGTCTGAAGAAGATGTATGCAGATCTTTATCCTCTATTCTTCTGGCATGGCATGAACGGAGATGTGGTAAAATTTGTAGCCAAATGCATGGAGTATCAGCTATTCAAAGCTGAACATAGACATCCCGTCGGACTACTTCAGCCTCATGCCATTACTGAGTCGAAGTGGGAGATCATCTCTATGGATTTTATTGTGGGATTTCCTTTGACCCACAAGAGACATGATACCATCTTTGTGGTAGTAGACACTCTCATGAAGAGTGCAAATTTTATACCCATCAAGAACACTTACCAGGCCCCAGAGATTGTTAGATTGTTCATTAATGAGATTGTATGACTGCACGAAGTGCCAAGGAAGATAATATCTGATTGGGGATCAATATTCACTGGTAGATTTTGGATGAGCTTCCAGGAAGCTATGGGAACAAGACTCAACTTCAGCACTGCATACCATCCAGAGACTGATGGGAAGACTGGGAGAGTGAATCAGATACTAGAGGACATGCTGAGGATGTATGTGATGGATCAACAAACCCCTTGGGAGGAATTTTTACCTCTAGTAGAGTTCACGTATAATAACAGCTATCAGAGTTTGATACAAATGGTGCCATTTGAGGTTTTGTATGGTTGACCTTGTCGAACACCCTTGAGTTGTGACGCAAGTCGCCTTACAAAAATAAGGTTCTTGCTTAACAATACACATGACACAAACCACAATGCTCACACAAACATGGTGTAGAACAAGATGCCTGGATTGGCTTATATTACTTCTCTGAAATCGGTTACAATGTAAAATAACTGTAAGCAAATAACTAACTACAATCGGCCTCAACCGTTAGAACTTAGAAGTAACTGTGGTGTGTTCTCCCTATGTGTTGACCTCACCCTCTCCTGGTTCACCACAGAACTCTGAGCTATGGTTCGATCTCAACACTCTACAGTCAACTAGTGTGACTCTTCACAACTTTCTCAGCTCTGCGCTCTGCTCTGCTCTGCTCAACTGTTCAACAGTGTCTAGACTGAAGGCCTTCTCCTCCTCTTCTACTCTGCAGATGCTATTTCCAAGATTATTACAATCCCAAGACACGCATTCCCTCCATTCATCGATCCTGTCCAAATCCCGTGAATCTGCACAGTCAGCTTCTAACCGTGTTGTACAACTTCTTTCCATGATGTCCTCTGTCATGTCCTTAACCAACTCGCAATAAGTGTAATAACTTCCTCAGCAACCTCAAACGGCTACTGGTACAGTTCCTTGACTTTCGGTCCTTTCGACCCTGCTACAGCATTCAGTCACATCTTGACTGTCCTTTCGGTTCATTCCTTTCCCAACATGCTTGACTTCGCCAAACTCTGTCATGTTGTAGTTTGACCACTTGTCGACTACCCGACCTCTTACATCGCTCGTCATCTATTGACCATTCCCTGTCGATCCTCGACCTCCCGCGATATCTGTTGTTCCTTCAGTCGACCACACCCCGACTGCTTCTGCTCGACTTGTTGACTTCAACAAGTCAACCTGCTCCCCGCACGAGTGATCATTAGCACTCCCGCTGGTCGGCTCCCTTCGGTCGATTAACTTAGACTGATCTACCTAGGTCCCGATGCTCCTGCATCAGTCTCTCCAGGTGAAAAAGAATTCTCTTGCTCCGTTAGTCTCCTGAACTCCTCTTCGAAAATCCATGTCGCTCCCTGCAACTCATCATTTGTCCATCGCACCAAGTATTCTTTCATGTGCGATCTATGGGTACGCGATACATCGCGTTCATCGATTTATTCTGCGATCCCTTCTTTATGTTGGTCTGGAATCTGTTTTTTCCAGTCTAGACTTGTTCCTTCCCCCTTATTGCTGCTTGACCCTTCTTCAAATCTATACACGTTTGAGACGTTGAATGTTGCTGAAATGTTCAAGTCTTCCAGCAATTCCAACACATAGGCACTGTCTGAAATCTTCTTCAGAATTTTGCATGGTCCTATCTTCTTCAACTTCAACTTGTTGTATGTTCCTGTTAGAAATCACTCCTTCCGTAAATATGCATAGACTAAGTCCCCTTCTTGGAATGACAATAGCCTCTTCCTCCGGTCGGCTCTCAACTTGTAGGCCTTGTTACTATTCTCGATGTGCTTTCGCACATTTTCATGAACTTCATGCATATGCTCCACGAATGATTTCGCATCCGCGTGCTTCCTGGTTTCTGTTGGCAATTTGACCAAATCTATCACGACATGTGGGATTCTCCCTTGAACAATCTGGAATGGGCTCAATCCTATCGACCGATTCACATAATTGTTATATGCAAACTCTGCCTGTGCCAACACATCTTCCCACTGCTTGGGTCTGTCGACTGCTAAACATCTTAGAAGGTTTCCCAAACTTCTGTTTACAACCTCGGTCTGTCCATCTATCTGCGGATGATATGCCGAACTAAACTCTAACTTCGTGTTGAGTTTCTTCCATAGGGTCCTCCAGAAATACCCCATGAATTTTGTATCCCTATCTGACGTGATACTCTTTGGCAACCCATGCAACCTGACTATTTCCTTAAAGAATAGTATAGCGATTCCTATGGTATCACTTGTTTTCTTACATGGTATGAAATGTGCCATCTTCGAAAACCTGTCAACTACAACAAATATTGAGCTGTTCCCCTACTGAGTCCTTGGTAATCCTAACACAAAATCCATGCTAAGATGCTCCCACGGGTTCTCTGGTACTGGCAATGGTGTATACAATCCCGTGTTCTGACTCTTTCTTTTTGCCAACTAGCAAACTTGGCATTGTCGAACCCATTTTCTGACATATGTTGACATCCTTGGCCAGAAATATTTATCGTCAATCAATGCTTTGGTCTTGTCAATTCCAAAGTGCCCTGCTAACCCGCCACTACAAAATTCTTGGATTAGGTTCTCTCTCACTGATACTCTTGGAATACACAACTGACTTCCCCTGAACATATAACCTTCTTGAATGAGATAACTCAAATATGGAGTTCTGTCAGTGCTCCAAGGCTCATGACACGCCTTCCATGCCTTCGTAAAATCTTCGTCGGTCTCATACTCTGTCTTTATTGGCTCTATTCCTCTGGCTTGATCAGTCATTGTGCTCAATAGAGCAACTCTCCTGCTCAACGCATCGACAAATTTGTTCGACTTTCTCGGCCTATGTCGCACCACGAACGTATATCTTTGAAGTAACTCCACCCACTTCATGTGTCTCTGATCCAAATTCAACTGAGTATTCAGATACCTCAGTGCTTGGTGATCTGTGTATAACATAAATTCCTGTGGCAACAAATAGTGCTTCCATTTCTTCAATGCTTGTATGATAGCATAGAACTCTTGGTCATAGACCGAATACTTTTGCTTCGCTCCATTCAGTTTTTCACTGAAGAATGCAATTGGTCGGCCTTCCTAGCTCAACACTGCTCCAATTGTTGTTCCACTTGCATCACAATCAACCTGGAAAATTTTTTCAAAGTCTTGGAGCGCCAACAATGGGCTCTCAGTGACCTTTTCCTTCAATTTGTCGAAAGCTTCCTAGGCCTTCTCCATCCACTTGAACTCACCCTTTCTCATGCATTTTGTCAATGGTGCACAAATCCAACTGAATCCTCGAATGAACTTTCGGTAGAAACTAGCAAGTCCATGGAAACTTATCACTGCAGTCGTACTTGTTGGTTCCGACCAATCTACTATTGCCTTCACCTTCTCGGGGTCCATCTCCAACCCTTTACCTGAAATTACAAATCCCAAGTACACCAACTCCTTCTTCATGAAGAAACACTTTTGCAGGTTAATCATCAGCTTCTCTTCCTACAATTTCTGCAATACTTGTCGAACGTGCTCCAAATGTTCTGACTTGTTCCGACTGAAAATTAGAATGTCGTCTAAATAGACTACGACAAAATTTCCTAAGAATGGTTTCAGCAATTCATTGATCAATCTCATGAATGTACTGGGTGCATTAGTCAACCTGAATGGCATGACTAACCACTCATATAACCCTTCTCTTGTCTTGAATGTTGTTTTCCATTAATCTCCTTCTCTGACCCTGATCTAGTGATATCCACTTTTCAGGTCTAACTTCATGAAGTAGGTTGCTCCACTCAGGCAATCCATCAAGTCATCCATCCTTGGCAATGGAAATTGATACTTGATCATGATCTTGTTGATGGCTCTAGAATCAGTACACATCCTCCATGTCCCGCCTTTCTTTGGTGTCAATACTGTTGGTACTGCACACGGGCTCAAACTTTCTTGGATTAATCAGCTATCCAACAACTCTTGGACCTGACGGTTGAGCTCCTGTCCCTTTGCTAGACTCATCGTATATGGTTCTTTGTTTGGCAGACTTGACCCTGGGATCAAGTCGATCTGATGGGATATGCTCCTTGTCGGCGGCAATCCCGTTGGTTCCTCTGTAACATACCCTTTAAGTTGGAAAAAACATTTTATGTTTAGAAACATTATGATAACTTTTACTGTAAAGTTTATATTGGATAGGTGTCCAAGGATGACTGTAATTTGCACAATATATTATTATTTAATAAATAAAATAGGAGACAAACACCTAAGAGAATTGTTGAAAGAGTGGTTACTGATCCACTAGGTGGAATGGAATATGGGGTAGAAGGCAATGGAGAAGTGGCATCATCATGATGCAACTAACTAATTGTTGGTATGGGACAACTCCCTTGAAATGTGGTCATAGTGCCCTTAAAGATGGGACTAGAGCTTGAGGCTCATTTATTCCAAACTGACCACTAAAATACCAAGGCAGTCTATATAATAGCCATCAAATATTGAACTGAGGTTCATCACTTTTCCTGACGAGGAAATTTACCTTGGGGTTTTTCTATGTTTGCACCCAAGAGATTTGATGAGGGGATATGTTGTTGTTGATCATGTTGTGAGTTTGCAAAACTCTTATTGAGTTCAGGAGTTTGATGCTGAGTGGAGAAGGCATTTGTTTCAGGAGGTTGATACCGAGTGGAGAAGGTATTTTTGAGTGCCTTGCTTCTACACAGATTCCACCCACTTACTGGTTCAGTAAGCAGGTTCAGGGGTTCATTAGAAGTCAGTAGTTGAGCTACTTCTTCTAAAGCACGTTGGCAGGAACCGGCCTCCTTGGGTGTTTGTCGGCCCTATCGTCAGTTACAGGTTCTATTGTCTTATCTATTTTAATTTTAAGTTCTGTTATCTATTCTGCATATTATAGTTCTGTTGTTTATTAAACTTTCACTGTTTAAATTATATGTTATTTCAGTTTCCTGTATAAGTTAATAATTTCGTATAAATATGAAATGATTGAATAAAATGGTTTATGTATTTTTCCCCATGCAAAAAGGAACATCATCGTACTCCAGTACATAAACAGATTAAGATAGATAAGATAGGATAGGCAAACTGCCATGGTGATGGAAGTACTATTTTTATATTCTGTTAAAATTATCTGTTGTTATTATTTAGCAATATCTACTGTATTCTACTCACAAAACTATTTGTATTTCCCTTCTTTTCATTTTTGTTTTCCCCAATGTTTAGTTTCAAAAGAATAACTATAGTTTGCTGTTAATATCATTATTGTACATATATGATAGTTAGACAAATAAGAAGCATCACATTACTAACTTAGGGTTTGTAATTTCTACATTTAAATGCTTTCAATGTTTACTATTAATACTAATATTCTTATTACTATACACACAGAGTAGTTAAGCAAACATAGTCTTTATTTATATAGTTAGGGTTTAACGTTTTTCTTTTTACATGCACATATAATCATAAACACACAATTGAAATGCTATTACAGGATCGAGCTAAATGAAGAAGCTCTCTGTCATTTTCTTGTTTTACTCACAGTAGACAAATTAAGTATATTTTCACATCACAAATCATTACTGTAGATCGAACTCATTGATTTCAAACATCAATACAAAGTTAAGACATTTCAATGACTGTAGGAGCAAAAGTCATACAGTACACAAAAATTCCATTTGATGCCGAACGTATCATTAGTCATCATTGTTTCATCCAATCTAAACTTAACTATAACCCTAAACCCTGACAGACTTATAGTTGTATTACTTAAACATTTACACAGTCAAAGACGAGGCATTTGGCCAAAGCCTATCACATAGTTTCAACACTTAGCTAAAGATCAAATGACAGTAACATGAATTTTTCTTTTCCCGAATTGTATGAACATTTTCATGAACTCACATTTTCCTAAAGAAACAATAGCATCAGTGATATCGAAACCCAGTTTTTAAATCTTCATCATACATATTTCATAACCTCACAGATATTAAATAAAATGATGTCACAGTGTTCATAAATTTAGCTACACAGCTGCACATTCGTATCACATTGTTTTCAAACGTAGAGGTCTATTGAAATACTTAGTATTACATCCACATTTTGAATAGACGAGACATAGTTTTGTTCACGGGTCAAGTCCCAATACATTGAAACAAAAACAACTATCATAACATAGGATTGATAACATTTATTTTATTATCTCAATAGAGTTTGAAACCCCAAATTTAAAATGGAGGAACATTTCCCAAGTTCAAAACATAGAACTCAAAACCCTAAACATTAACTTTTCAGTTATTACATCAACTCTGGAAACTAAGAAACAACCCCAGATTCTCAACCACAAGTTCTTGGACAGGCGTTACAAGTGCTTGCCAAATTTCTGCCAGGAGAACCTATAAGGGTTTGCCACCATGCTTACCATTTTGTTTCACGTTGCTATCTGATAATACCGAACTTCGTTACGGCCAAACTTAGAGCTATGAATACCGCATGATGGCATTACCTGCGACAAGGAACTGTGAGGAGTTAGCAACTTTATCATTTAACTATTAAACAAAATGAATAAACATATTATAGAATTAAGAAACGAGAAGACTTACCTTATGTTCACAGTAGATTGGAATGCTTCTGGCTTCCAAAACCTTCAACCAACGCTGCAACGTTTGACATGCAACTGGACTACAACCAAAATCGAAGTCAAGACCTCACCACTAACCTATTTCGCCACTGGAAGAAAGCCACAGGGCTTCAACACTATTGTCTCAGCAAGGCTCAAACACTTATACATTATTTCCACAACAGAATTACAGAGATCTAAGGCATAGTGCCATCCACAACCGCCCATGGTTGAGCCTTGTAAACCAGTGGCCTATTGGCCTTCTTTCTCCAAAACAAAACCACAAAATGAATGCACGAAGGAAAAATTAACGTTAAGGCAAATCTAGCTAGGGTTTACACATTTCCACTATCGAGGTTTGAGATCAATGATCGAGATCAAGCTAGCAAACTACAGAGGTATCAAGGCAGAGATATGATCAAGTATTGATCATTGAACTACATTTATTACTCAGAACATTCGGATGCCATATCACCAGAGATAAGCTTACAACTCGGTGGTATGTCACCCTTCCTTACCATTGTTATCACATGAAGCTAGACACGTAGATGCCAACGTTGCAACATCTGACATCACAACAGGGTCGAATTCAATGTTAAGATCTCACAGAGATTTATGCCAAAGCCTCGACTACAACAACATTTAATTCAATTCAGAAACAAGTGATGGTAACAACGCGATCCCCGGGATATTTGACATTGCCTTACAACTATTACAACCATCTTATAAGCCATCAAACCATAGGATAGAGTTAAATCAAAACCATAAACAACGATTTATAGTTCTGTTCATAAGGTAGCATCACGACCTTCCATTTACACCATAAGTTTAAGTTTTATTCTAATTTCTCTTAACACATATACATTGCACATTTACGCCATAAGGTCCATTTACATAACATTCAACCATGTTATTATTATAGTTTCCATAAGTTACCAAACTTGGAATCGATATAATTAATATATCAACTATATATTATAAAACCATACAATGCCATAGTATAAAAGAAACTATCACAAGGTTCACTTTTAACATAGGCAATTTAATAAAAATGCATTATATTCATAGCTATGTCACTTTACATTGTATAAGCTAGGCCACGTTACATTTTTAGCTATGTCACCTAAATAAGAATGATGTAAGGAGAATCAAAACCTTCACACTATAATTGAAAGCTAGGGTGTGACATTAACTCTATAATGTCATATGTTAGTAGACCAGTCACATCTCGATTCACATATGGACGCAATACAAACATCACCACTAGCATTCCAATTCTTATTGTTTTACGGCTGTCATTTCTAGAAGAGTCATTTATTCTATGGATGACACTATCTTTCACAAACACCAAACATGTTACAAATTCAGATAGTTAAACTAGGTTATATTACCACTGATCTCACCAATAGTTATAATGATTCTAGTGCTTAAACATTGTTGACAACACGTGCAATCATAATGATAAAAGACGATACAAGTGATGAATTTAAACTGAAGATACTTACAATCGACATCTTCATGCATAGCAGATTTTATAATCATCCTAAACTGGAAATTACTCTATAACCTTACCTGCAGATCTACGAAGGAAGAATCCAATGCTTTAGCTTTCAAGGCTAAGTAAACCCAAGGGCACCCGATAGGAACCCCTTCATAAATATGCAAACAACTTTATTAGTATTGTTACCAGATCCTTACACTTAACAAAACAAACATTGTTCTGTTACATCCTACTTATAACCAAGTACATAATCATGTTTAAAAATAGTTAAGACAAATTGTATGAGACAGTTATCATTGTTAGCTAATTATTATCATTCCGTAGTTAGCATTTATCTTATAAATTAGGCTACATAATTTTTTTTTTATTTTGCGATTTTTGGGATGTTACATCCTCATCAGCCATTATGTCCTGAAACTCTTCGAGTAACTACTCAACTTCGACCGTAATGCTCTCCTGATTGGTTGTTCCTTCGACATATGGTCCCATTCGAATGATTGCAAAACATCCCGAATACTTTTCCTCCTCTACGAGGAATTCCTTGGCGGTGCTCATCAACACTCGCTTTTCCTAGAGATTGCTCTCGTCGTCCTTACTGTCGGCAGGCTCTCCTCGCCTCAGCTTAAGAGTTCTTTTCACGTCATTCTTCCACACTATGACTGTGTTAGCTTGACCATCATAGATCATCTTACGATCATATTTCCATGGCCTCCCTAACAACAGATGGCATGCATCCATGGGAACTACATCACACAGTACACTGTCCTCTAATCCTTCAACTCTGAAGTTGATCAGGCACTGTCTGGTCACCTTAACATGGTGTCCTTTCTACAAGCATGAGATCTTGTAAGGGTGTGGGTGTTCTCGACACTTCAACCCGATCTTGTCGATGACTTTTGTCGACACAAGATTCTTTGTACTCCCACCATCAACTATGGTCTTGCAACGCCATTCTCCGATCCACACCTTTGTTCGAAAGATAGCTTTCCATTGTGTTGGTTCCATCAGATCATGCTGATCTTCCTAGATCAAAGCTCTCTGAACCGTCAGATTCCGATTCTTCTTTTTCTCACCTCCACTGCTATTTGATGCTGATTCTTCCCTCTTGTCGACTTGCTCATCCTTTCGACGTATAGGTTTCGACTCTTCTCCAGCATGTAGGTTTTCTAGGCATTCATATGCCTTGTGACCTGTTCTTCGACATTTGTAACAGATTATAGCTGGTTTGTTAACTCCTTTCTTGTTGGATGGACCACTTCGACCATACGTGCCTCGACCACATTTCTCATGACCATCGCGTCGGTTCTCTTGCACTCTTTCCTTCGTCGATGTCCCTTCTGTGTGTCGATTATCTTCAACACCTTATTTCTTGTAGCCGCTACCTTTACCTTTCATGTAGACAGTCTTTCCACCCTGACTAGTCATCCTGCCTCTAGTCGCTCCAGACCTTCTTGACAGTTTCTCTTCTGCCTTTAGAGCAAATTGATAGTCTTCTCTGACTGTTTTGAATCTCGACATGCTGAGTTCATCCTGAACAACGTATTTCAATTCGTTTACATATCTGGCGACAACTTCTTCTCCTTCATCAGTCTGTCTTGACTGAATCGATAATCGGTAGAACTCCTCCATGTACTCCTTCACGGTCATCTCTTTTTGTCGAAAGTTTTGTAACTTGCTGAACAAGTAAATCACATAATCATTCGGCAAGAACTTCCCCTTCAGCTTGGGTTATCCTGTCCCAAGATTTGATTTTCTCCTTGCCTTTATTGAGTCTATCAGCCTATACATTGTCCCACCACAACGAGGCATGACCCTTCAACCTTACACATTCAGTCTTAACCTATTTAGGATAGTCGATTTGCTCTACATAGAAATATTTCTCCATTTCTCTGAACCAGTCGATCAAGTCTTCTGGGTCCAAGCTTCCTGAGTACGTACGCACATCTATCTTCACCCGACCTCTCATTCCTGTCAGAAGCTTGATGAGGTTCTCCTCTTGTTCTTCTGCTGCGGCTTCTCGAGCTTCCACTTCCTCGACTTCCTTGTCGTTGTGGTATAGCGCTTCAGGAATGCAACCACACCTTTGGTTTTCTTTGATCGCTGCAACTTCATTTTTCCAAGTCCGCATCATTCGGACGCATTCATCGAACATCTCACGATCCATTGTGATGGCTGCTGCACCACGTGCTCTTCATCCTCGGACATTAACGCCTCTGTGAGCCATTTCAACTTCTGCTGAAGGTACTCACACTTTCCGGCTCTAATACCAACTGATGCAAGTCAGGTTGGTATAGTCTTCTTCTCCAACCAGACTTGCTTCTGGGCTCTGATACCAAATGACGCAAGTTGCCTTACGGAAATAGGGTTCTTTCTTAACAATACACACGACACAAACCACAATGCTCACACAAACAAGGTGTAGAACAAGATGCCTGGATTGGCTTATATTACTTCTCTGAAATCAGTTACAATGTAAAATAACTGTAAGAAAATAACTAACTACAATCGGCCTCAGCCATTACAACTTAGAAGTAACTACGGTGTGTTCTCCCTATGTGTCGAGCTCACCCTCTTTTGGTTCACCATGGAACTCTGAGCTATGGTTTGATCTCAACACTCTACACTTGGCCAGTGTGACTCTTCACAACTTTCTCGGTTCTATGCTCTGCTCTGCTCTGCTCAACTGCTCAATAGTGTCTAGACTGAATGCCTTCTCCTCCTCTTCTACTCTGCAGGTGCTGTTTCCAAGATTATTACAATCCCAAGACATGCGTTCCCTCCATTCGCCGATCCTATCCAAATCGTACGAATTTGCATTGTCAGCTTCTAACCGTGCTGTATAGCTTCTGTCCATGACGTCCTCTGTCATGTCCTTCACCAACTCACAATAACTATAATAACTTCCTCAGCAACCCCAAATGGCTACTGGTACAGTTCCTTGAATTTCGGTCATTCCGACCCTGCTACAGCAGTCAGTCACATCTTGACTATCCTGTCGGTTCATTCCTTTCCCAATATGCTTGACTTTGCCAAACTCTGTCATGTCATAGTTCGACCACTTGTCGACTACCCGACCTCTTACATCGCTCGTCATAGGTTGACCATTCCCTATCGATCCTCAACCTCCCATGACATCTATTGTTCCTTCAGTCGGCTGCACCTCGACTGCTTTTGCTCGACTTGTTGACTTCGACAAGTCAACCTGCTCCGTGCATCAATGGTCATCAGCACTCCCGCTAGTCGGCTCCCTTCGGTCAATTAGCTTCGACTAATCTGCCTAGGTCCCGATGCTCCTGCATCAAGTTGGGACAGATTAGAGGATAGGAGTCTACTTGGACCTAAAGTGATCCAGGAGATGGAAGATATTCGTGCACGATTGAAAGAAGCACATAATCGACAGAAGAGTTATGCCAATGCGCATAGACTCGATAGAGAGTATCACGTTGGAGACCGAGTATTTTTTTTGCAAGTGAGACCACAAAAGAGTACTATCAGATTTGGGAAAGGGACGAAGCAATATCCTAGATTCATGAGACCCTTCGGGATGTTGCAATGGATAGGACCGGTTTCCTACCATCTTGTACTACCATCATCATTGCATAGGATGCATAATGTTTTTCATGTATCGACACTTAGACATGACATTTCTAATTCAGCACATATCATTGACATGAGTAACTTATAGATAACGGACGAAGGGGCCATGATGGCAGAGCCGATATGCACTTTGGACCAT
This sequence comes from Larix kaempferi, assembly GCA_027924585.1. Taxonomy (NCBI): domain Eukaryota; kingdom Viridiplantae; phylum Streptophyta; class Pinopsida; order Pinales; family Pinaceae; genus Larix; species Larix kaempferi. The sequence continues at coordinate 1,337,185 of BSBM01001710.1, forward strand.
TGAACATGGTAACTTAAGCACCATATGATTGATCAAGTTAAAGTTCAGTGGGATAGCTTTAGTCCCAATTCTGTAACCTGGGGAAAACGCAACTGAGATACGTCGGAAATATCTCTTTTGTTTTGAACTTCAGGACGAAGTTCTAATAAGAAGGGTGTATGTAATTCCCACCTTAACACCTATGATTTAATTGATGATTTGAGACTTATGATTGATTTGATGATTTGAGATCTATGACTGATTCGACTATTGGGGGCACTAGTTTGAAGTGACCCGGATTTATGAAAACTTGGACCATGAATTCTTGCTTTGAAATTTACGACGTGAAATGAAAATGATTAGATAAGAGATAGATATACTCGACTGACTAGGAAATGAAGAGAAATGATGAAAATGATTTAGAATGAAAAATGTTGAATATTGAAAATGCTTGAAATGAAAATGATATATGCTCGATTAACAGAGACATAATGATGAATATTGAAAATGCTTGAAATGAAAATGATTTATGCTCTATTGACAAAGACATAATGATGAATATTGAAAATGCTTGAAATGAATGATGAATATACTCGACTAACCAAAGCATGATGTTAAATGATGAATATTTAGTAGGCTCGACTGACTGAGATACTGAAAAGAATGATAAAAATGTTTTATAGTGCAGCGCTACTAATGTGCGCTTGAGTGTGTGCAGTGGCAGGTAAGACGATTTACCAAATGACCCACAATGGAATTATAGGAGTCATAAGAATGGAAAGAACACTTAGGGGTATGACAACTGACTGTCGACCCTGAATTAGCAATCCACGCATGGGTGAAGCCGTTTCAACTCACCCGAGGAAGCATATGCCGTACGGACAATGCCATAATGATTTGGTCGCATATAATGAGTTGAGGGGTGCGCAATAAGGAGAGCCTTATCCCTGAACATCCCTTAGTCTCCAAGAAGCGTAGTTGAGAGATCACGGTAATGTAATGTCCCAAAAATAGCAAAAATTTAAAATTTTCGCTGTCTGCAATAGTCATGAGTTTAAAATAGCAAACTGCATACTTTAGATTTAATTTTGTCAAAACATTCCTACTTGTATGAAACAATGTAAGCCTAAACTCCTTTGTGTTACATGGTCTCTGTTATGTATAAGTTTTTGAGTTGCGGAAGCGGTGTGGAAAATAATATGAGGTCATGTTTTCATTGCAATTATAACTACTGGTCGTAAATAACAGTGATTATTGTTTTGAGAATTATATGATCTAAATTTGGATGTCTAATGTCACCTTCAGGTGATGAATTCCTATGACATTGGTGTGTTATTCATATGGGCTTACTATCATGCTCCCAGAAAGGTAATTACATGCCTCGGCAGGGTTGCCGAGAGGTATGGGTGAATGTTGTGGTGGTCGGACTTACTTAGCAAAATGCTAATGCTATTTTGCACTTTTGTGTTTGCAGGTCTATTCAATCTGAGACTGCTATCTCTAAATAGTTGGTTCACATTTTACTATTGGTCCTATCCCACCAGGGTAATGATAAGTTAAAAAAAAGTGAGGATGCCATTACCATGGGAGTTCATACATAAAGGTCTCCCCAATGTAAGGTGCACAACTAGAAGCTTAATGTAAATTGAACGAAATGTGGGGTGGGTCATAGTCTCATTATAGACTTTGTACAAAATCGAGCCTGTTGAAATTTAAAAGCAAGTGTGGTTAAATCCACAACTTCAATATAGACTTTACAATTAGAATCGAGCCTCCACTATAGAGAGACTGGTATATTCTTAAATGCGCTTTTAATGAGTATGGGTGATAGCCTGTCCTACGAGGGTTTGGATAATGAGTTGGGGTTTTCTGTCAGTGATCCCTGTAGTCGACTTGTTCTCCATCTCTGGCTCTGCACTTCATTGTATGGTGGTTGCGTTGTATATTGACCCGAGCGCTGCTCGTGGTCAGCACCCTTGGTAGGTGTTGGAGTGGACTATGGCGTAAGGCGTTCCTACTCCTTACAGGTAAGGAACGAATAGTTTCTATTTGCATTCGAAACTTTCATCTTTCTGTATTGATCTTTGAACTAACTGTTAAAACCTATTGAAAATGGCAGGTGATAAAGCTTTGGTTAGGGAGCTACAATGGTTCATGGTGCCGTGGCTAGGGTAATGGTAAGTCTGGCTTACCCACTCGGGCCCTACCTCTCGCACCTCTGGTGATTGTATGTATGCGTTTAACCTGGTCTAGAATGGAGGCTTTCGTAAGCCTTGGGCTTACTCATTCACCTTTGGAAGTTGTTATTTGTCTACTGGCTAGCCTAGGAAGAATGGGGTTCTCACTGTAATTTTAATAGTTGAAAAGTAAAAGAAATTATTTACTAATTGGGTCTTACTGGCCACTCGATTCTGTGAAATCTTGTAAAATGTAATGCTATTTTGTTTGGGTATGACTCCTGTACAGTTGCAATGGCTCCAATGGTACATTTCAAATTTCTTTGTATGAATATAAGGCTTTAAGTTGAAACTTATTGATGCTAATATTATGGGGTTCTTGGGTATTTTGGTAATCTATTTGTATAGAATCGTTTACATGATAATAGGTATTAGCGCCTTCCATTTGGAAAATATAGCTGTGGTTTGCGTGTTAGTTTAATTTGCACTTGCTACTGTGTTGAAAAATTGCTAGGGTGTTGCTGTGTAAACAATGTATTGCCTGTGAAGAAATATAGAATGTCAATGAGGGTTTTCTATGCCTCTGTCTCTGTACTGGGGTTAGCAGACCTCGCTTATCTTACTGGTGGTGTGGATATAATGGTTACTTACATGAGGAGGGTTTCCAAGTTGTACTCAGCGTTTTGTTTCTTTGTTGTTGGTGATCATGACCTCTGTAGGGAATTCCTACCAGTTTTGGGGCGTGATAGAGTCGTGGGGTTTGACCTTTGACCTCTGCTTTCATTAGGCATCTATGTTTGTGACTTTTCTGGCATTTCTAAATGCTATCAATTTATAATGTATAATTGTTAGGATTAAATTGTGTCTGAGTAGGGTATCGATCTGTGAAATTTTAAAAATCTATGCCTCTGTGATGAACTAGATGATGGTGGTAGCGATGGCAAAGTATGATGTGTGTTTTGTATTGGAAAAGAGGAATGTATAAAAGAAAACAATGATTCCTGTCCTTCCTATTGTCATCATTTTAAAACAAATGTAGTATGTGTAAATTCGTGTATCTTTTCAAGAAACGAAGTAGATAGAAAAGAAATCATACAAGGAATGATGTTGTGTTTCTCTTACTTCAGATTTGGTATTGTTAGGTATTCAAAATGTCTGGACTAAAGATTTCTGTTTAAAACAAAACTAGATCTCAGTATCTAAAATGTCTTGATGAAGTTTAAAACTAAGGTTTAAGATGAGAGAAATAAACACAAAATATTTTGGTTGAATTAAATCAACGATTCTTATATTCTAGTAAGCAATATAATGACTAGCAAATACTAGCTGACTAGTCCTACTAGGAATGCCATTTGACTCTGGGAAATCTTGTTTTAAAACAGAAATTGAGAACATTACTAATTCAAAATTTCATTCATAAACAAAAATGTATAAATTATAAGAGGGTTTTGTACAGATTTCATACCTGTTGATCCCTGTAGCTTGTTCCAGCAGTTAATGTCTTGCTGATCCCTGTAGCTTGTTCCTGCTGATAATGACTTGCACACTAAGCCAATAATTAATGAAAACCTCCTGAGCTCTTAGATGACCTGAGAATTTATCTTGGATTGGATGACTTTGGGACTACCACGTTCCTACCAACCATGATTCTACAACCGTTCCTGGTTCAGTATGAATCCCCCCGAGATGGTTCTGACATGCAAACTGAGAAGTAGAGGCCCTAGGTGTGTAGCTGGTTCAAATCTTCGAAATCTATGGGAAGAGTTCACTTCCTTCAGGAAACAGTTCTTCTTAGCATAATAATACTCAAAGAAAAAGATCCCCCAAACTTTGGGGTCTGTCCTCCTTAAGTAGGACAAATCTTGAATTATGACTGTTGGAAATTACTAGTTTCTTTAAAAATAATTTAATTTATAAAAACAATATTTGTTTATTTAACTGCTAGTTATTTTGGAAACTAGGAGGTCTCACTTTGTTTTACCAAAGTGTTTTTTTTTTATCTTTAATCTTTTTATAATAATAATAATAATAATAATAACAATTACAATCCTATCCAAATATTAATAAATAATAAAATGTAATTGTGATCTGCAATGTAGAGCATGCTAGATCTAAACAATGCTAAGACTAATCTAAGAACTAGGACAAGCTGAATACCAAGATGGAGGGTGAGGCTAGGAGAGCCTCACCTCTCAAACTAAGAAACACAATAACAACTCAAAACTCTAACCAACTACTAACACAATAGAATGAGAAGAAAGACACAAGATTGGCACAAGAAAACTTGTTTGTATTATGAGGCAAGGTGCCTTTTTATAACAATTACAAAAGGAGTACAATAAATGTTGCTCATTATTTAATACTAAGATAACTCTAATAATATAAATAGCAACTAATACATTCGTGGGAATAGAACCCAAATAGTGCCTAATACATGAAGGGGGAGTGTGGGCCTCACTTTTTGTCATCAACTGTGTATTTTTGAACCCTTCGAAAATTTCACATCATGCGGCTTGCATACATGTATGGATTTTAAAACAACAAGCATATAGTGATTTATGACACCTTGATTCAATAGCTTGTGTTTTTCTCAACAAGACTCTGCCAGGGATCCGCTCTCTATCCACAAACTTTCAGTATGAGATATTCAGCATGATTCAAAAGCACAAGTAGAAGTTCATTTGATTTCTCATCTTTTCAGCAAGCCATCACCAACATGGCCTCTTCAACGTTATGCAGAAGTTCATTTGGATTAACATGGCATATTCAACACGATCCAATAGTTCACAGGGATCCGCTCCCTCTCCAGTTAGCACTTCTTGGGATTCTCAGTAGTATGTACTCAACAATACTCTATAGCGGTGGTTTCACATTTTTGGTTCAAAGTTTTACTTTGCAGTAGTATTAGTTCTCTTTCAATATTAGCTCTTTCAAAGTTCCATTTTTTCTATTTCCTCCAGCAATACTCTCCAGCACTTCACAAAATTTTGTTTGCAGAAAAGGCCTTTAGAGGTTTTCGAGGTAGCTTCAAGCTTTTGTATCAAATCACACCCTTGTCAGGGTTAGTATCAGTTCATTTTCGAGTGGTACACAGATCTACACCACGTAGAGAGGAGGTACACAGATCTAAAACACATACAGATCTCTCCCTCTAGTTTATTTTCGTAGGATGGCGCACAACAGCTGCATGGGCACCCCACCTGCTCGCATCTTACACAAACTCCACATCACACCCAGAAAGGAGGTACACAGATCTCTCCCTCATGTTTATTTTCACAAGATGTTCAGTAGCAGCTGTATGGGCACCCCACCTGCTCGCATCTTACACCATCTACACATCATTAGGATCTTCATCAAGTTGCAACAACGACACTTCTTCTACATGTGGTTTCTCTTCTTTGCAAACATGGCTTCAAACTTAGACCGGGAGGAATGATCTATATTGAAGGCCCACACTCCCCATTTTGGTATTACTTTCATTATATCGAGTTTAATGCATTAGATATAATATTAGATTAGATATTATTATAATAATGAATAGCATTTAATATGCCCTCTCCTTGTAATCTATAAAAAGGCATCTGGCCTCCTAATGAAAGATAAGTTATTGTGTGCCATTCTTGTATCTGTTAGTTTGTTTAATGGTTGTTGGCTCTGAGAGCTCTTTTGGGGTTCTCCATTGAGAGGTGAGGCTCTTCTAGCCTCACCCTCCATTGTTGTATTCAGTTTTAGTTCTTGCATTTCAGCAATATCTTAGCATTGTTTAGATCTTGCTCATCTACATTGTGGATCCAATTGGCATCCCACTTAAGCATAAGTATATATAATAAAACTAATCAATATTATATATATTGAAACTCCTAATTACTAATACTTAGCTTTGGGATCCATTAAGCATTTTGTTTCACATAATGCTTGTTTTAATTCTTTTTAATGAAAGGGGATACACTTCTGTGGACAGCTTCGGTAGCTGGTAGGGCACCTCTAGTCTCTCCTTTTGCATGTCAGATTCCCTCGTTCTAACATGGTACTTCCCGCAGTAGATGATGATAATAATATTTGTTTAATCAAGTCGAAAATAGTCGTGATAAGACACATAAGTGCTATTCAGAGTCCTCTTGACTCAACACTTGAAATCTAGTAACCCCGAGTGCTCTTCAGAGCCTTTTAACTCAACACTCTCACATGGGCGTTACGTTAGTGCAATTCCAGAGCCTCTGCTCAACACTAGAGCTAGAATGTGGTTGTGAGGCACATCTAGGATATGTAAGTGGCCTCGGATCCGGTAATCATTTCTTTCAAGATTGGAGTGCTTCCAAAGTTCATGCCCAACACTCAACGTACATTAGGGCTTAGGCCCAGTACGAAATAGGATCCTCTAAATACATTAGGGCTTAAGCCCAATATATAGGTCATTCGTGTGTTTCTGAGTCCATGCTCAACACACTAAATAATCAACCATGTAAATCATGCTTTGCAAAGTATAATGTAACAAAAGGAATAATCTCAGTATATCATAATTTGTAACAAATTCTCATAATACAACATAGTTTATTCATTCGAGCTTTCCTGCCCCGCATATATCAATAATGAAAAACAATCAGGGTCCATGCCCAATATATCAACTCAAGAAGGAATAACTCAAAACAACTAATGTTATTTCAAACAAAATAAATCACATATACTAGGGCTGTGACCCGATATAACATCATAACATAGTTAGTCAAAAGTTGCGATATTAAAGGTAACGACTCCCAATCGCTACGTAGTGCTCCCCATAAGAAGAAAGAAATGAAACTGTCGGAAGGGTCCGCTGAAGAGGCACCTGGACTAGAAAAACATAATGTTATTTAACTTATGAAGAAATGGAAACTTTACCAAAAGATAAATTCAAGTGACTTTAAATTAAAAGACAATTTCAATAAAATAATATTCATTATTTTATTTGAAGAGAAGAAAAAAATAGAAATGAGAAAGGAAACAAAACAAAAACAATTAGTTTAGTTATTTGTTTTATTTTCTTATTTATAATTAAAAAAATATCTATATATTAATCTTTTAAATCTTGCTAAAATCAAAATAGATTAGATGTTCTTAATTAAAAGAAACTATCCTTGTATAAGTTTTAATATTTAGAAGAATTTAAATAAATAAAAACAACTAGTTTACTAAAAGATATTAAGTAAACTAAATGAGAACCAAAGTTGAAGTAGGACTCTTCTACACCTAAATCCCACTGATTTAGGGAATTAGGTGCACACTAAAGATAATGAGACACTTGTAATTGAGAATAATTAAAATTAAATTATTAAATGAAATTAAGTATGTGCATGGACAGACACATGGCACACAGACCTTTGCTATAAAATGAGGGAGGAGAAGGAGAGAAGGATCTCTCTTGCTCCCTAATGCTGGATGGGCATCATAGTCTTGGATTATGTTATGATTCTTGAGAGTTGGGATTAGCTGGAACGTGGATTGGGAGATCCTTTCGGGAAGCTCGCTAGTGTGTTCTTACGACGCCACATGCTCGAGGGTTCGGGAGGAAGAAGACTACTCCTGATACGGTAGGGAGGTCAACCGAGGGGTTGTCGGTATCTTCGTCAAAACTGGATTGACCGGACAATCAAATCAGCCGCTACTACAACGATATACTCCATTTCGAATTCGACAGCCGAATCAGGTTCAAACTCTTGTAAAGATTATTTTGTTTTCAGTATTTGAGATTATATTTTAGTTTTATTTGAGATTATATTTTTGTTTTGTTTTCAAAAGAAAAGAAAAAGAAATGAGTGTAAATCGATCCGAATTTCGACGAACTCATAACTCGGTTTTCGATATTTATATATGTGAATGCATTGAGACTTGGGGTAAAATATACATGTAAGTCAATTTGATTTTCTAGGAAATTATAAACTCGGTTTGCATCCTTGCGTTTCCATAAATATTATATTAGAAGTCGATCAAACTCTGTTTCCATCTTTCTTTACGTTTCCAGAATTGTTTTATTGTTTCCATCAAAGCCGATTTGGTTGCTCATTCAAAAACTCTTTTGGCGTTTGGTTCATTCGTTAAAAATTGATTAACCTTCCGGATTTCTGAAATTATTTCGATCCAGCATTATTATGTATGCGTGTTGGTTGAGGAATCAGCCCACCTCAAAGACCGCCCTCTGCCCTGCCATTTATGTGTTAATGTTTTGACTCTGTCACAAGAACTTGTTCCCAGATCTCATTGCTCTGAAAAATACGTGATAATCCAACTCCCTGAGTGTTTCCAGATCTTTTGAAAGATTGGTAAAGATACTCTTTAAAATTCTGTATTGAACCAATCCATTTGTGACATCACCTGTATTTAATTATAAAACAATTAAATCGTTGTGTATTTAATTATAAAGTCTGTTATGTGTTTCATTTATTTTGAAATCTGTTGGCCCTTCTCCAGATTCATAATTCAAATTGTAATTGATCATAATGAATCTCAGTGTATCCACTGGCGTTTCCAGAATTTATACCTTTAACCGTAATTCAATTTCTGAGACTTATCTGTGTGTTTCTCTCCAATTCATGGCGTCTTCCAGATTTGCATCGTAGTTTGTTTATTAATCAACTCTGTGATTTATTTTCGATTTGGGTAGGTGTTTCCAGATCCACAGTTGGATGGCATATTATCGCTTTTATAATCTATGTGTTAAATTTGAATCAAAAAGGGCGTTTCCAGAAATTATAAGTGCGGATCAACCTTGAAAAAAGAAACTCTGTATCTATTTGGGATTGGCATTGCCAGGTCTTGGGAAACGAATTGTAAACTTTGATCTTAACTCCCTGCGAATATAAATTTCAAAAATTATTTAGCATTTCCAGAACTCAAACCACCTGTTCTGCCACCTAGCGAGTAACCTCGACAATCCCTATTCGCTCTCGACAAGTTTTAAGCTTTAGTTACCTTATGAGCCTGTTCGGAGTTTGGTCAACCTGCGAATAGTCACTAAGAAGCTATTATTGATTTGTATCTTATTCTTTTCACTTAGCGAATTTTGGGCATAATGCGTGTGCATAGTTTATTGAAGAGTGTGGAAATATGCTAATCCTTTTATTATTTTCTTTTCAAGTATGAACAGAGTCGTGATATGCTTATATCATCCTTGTTAATTTGAAAGTAACCTTTTCGACTATGAAAAGCATTGAATAGGTTAACATAACGACTAGGAACAGAAATTGTGATATGTTTATATATTATTTATTAATTTGAAAATATCTATAGTTCAAAGTGTTGAATTCTGTCAATATTTCTTTCATTATTTTTTAAAATCCTTTTTGGACTAGGAACCGTAATTGTGATATGTTTATATCATTATTTTTTAATTGAAAATATCTATAGTTCAAAGTGTTAAATTATGTCAATATATTTCTTTTATTAATTTTTTAAAGTCCCTTTTAGACCTGGACAAGCATTTGTGATATGTTTATATCATTTCTTGTTAAAGTGAAAATATTCTTTGAACCATGAAATATTATAATATCAATTCATACATTTTTAACACTTTGTATATGTTTATATATTGACAACAATTATAGGTTATGGATAGTTAAGAAAATATATTTATGAAAATTTAAATTAGAAAATTTGACTTAAGACAAAGGATTATAATATTCCTTAGGTGCATCACAGTGTTATTAAATGAATTGTATATATATATATATATACATTGCATGGATTTGTAAACATTTAGGAAGGGGCTTAAGTATCTTTATGGTTCTTTTTATTTATGTTTTTTAGTAGACTTAATTATTGCCCTTATAAAATAAAACGTGTCAGCTAAGATAGGGTATCTTTGATGTAATGTATATGAAGAAGAGTTTCAATAGAGCTTACACTCTCATTACCTTTGCTTAGACATCAACCACCAAATGAAGGGTTAGTTGAAACCTATTCACAATATTATTGATGCATTTAATAATATGAAGTGAATGTCAACTTAAATGGAGTTATTTTATGAAGGTATTTTTAGAAATTAAAAAAAAAAAAAAAAATATAGAGGGATGCTACATTATGTTAACCGTGTGTTATACTACATTAATAGGATGGTATGTGTTGTTGAAAGGATACTTCATACTTATATTTCATATCTCATGTTAAGGAATGTTACTAAGTATATATAAGAATACATATGTCATAATTTATATATCGAAGAGTATGTATTTGATGAAAAGACGAGGTATTATTATACTCCATAAATTAATTCTAAATGATATAAATCAAGTGAAAAGATAATGCCCTATTATATTTTGCCCTTTATTTATAAGAATGGTATGAAATATATTTATAAGAATGGTATGAAATAGATGAAAAGGTAAAGCATGGTTTATATTTTATAAATTATTTATGGGATGATAAGAATTAAATGAAAAGAATAGAGTATATTCTGAAGCTAGATCATAGATATAATGAGACGGGAAGTGTTAATTATGGATTACATTGTGAGAAATAAAACATGATGTCATATTGAAATAATGGTTACAATGGATACCATTATAGTTTCTATCAATTACATTGGTTGGTTATAAGGAAGAATAGATGTTTTAGATGAACATTGCATAAATGACTACCCTTGTGAACTCATTCTTGACAACTTCTGTGAAATTCATTATGTAGTTGAAACCCTTAATCGAGTTAATTGATGAGAAATCCTTGCTGAGAAATTGATTATATGGTAATGCTTAGAAAACTGTGTGATACCCTTACTACGAAGGTTAGCAGTAAAAAAAAAAAATCACCTACTCAACTTGACGGATATTACATTTGGTATCAGAGCACGGTCGAACCTAGTTCATACCAAAACATTCCACATTACTTTGATAAAACCACTTAAATAAACAAAACTTTTTTTACGCAAATCAGCTTTTTCATAGACTGACTAACTTGTCAGGTTAGGATAGGGAGTGGACAAGAACATGCAGCACGTCCACCAACCCCTCCTCTAGAAACTCCACCCTAGAACAAAAGAGATAGTTAATCTGCCCACCGGTGAAGTCATGAGTATGATGAGGAATTTCCAGAGAGTGTCGGAAGCACTAATAAACTGACTGAACCATGTAGAAGACCGACCCTAGTACCTACGATCGAACTGCAGGACCCACCGCCTGCCAACATACATAGAGAACTGGAAAAAGAAAGATTTCCATAGTTTTGGGGTTCCACTAAAGGAGCCGTGGCAGAAGCATGGCTAGAGAACATGGCAATATGCTTCACTTTGAGGGACTAAACCTCAACCTTGAGGGTACTTATGGCTATTTTACAACTGAGGAGAAACCTGAGGAAGGGATGTCAGCTCTATGCTGTGATAACAATGAAAAAGGATAAGGACAGAGATGACATCACTGACCATCCTTTATTCACGGAATACATGGATGTAATTCCCGAAGTCTTACCTGGACTACCACCTTAGAGAGAACTAGATCTCACTGTAGAACTGAAAATGGGAACTGAGCCAATCGCAAGAGCTTCATATAGAATATATGTGTTGGAACTGAGGGAGCTACAGATACAATTACAAGAGGTCTCGGATCTGGGTTTGATTAGATCGAGTGTTTCCCCGTGGGGAGCGCCAGTACTTTTTGTCAAAATAAAGATTGGTCATGGTGACTCTGCATTGATTACTGCCAGTTGAATAAGGCTACTGTGAGGAATCAGTATCTGTAATGCCTTAGTTTTTCAGCAGAGCACTGGGTAGCATTTCTGAGTCAATTTTCTATGTACTAAACTTTACTCAGGTGTAAGGAAGTAAATTCCAATCTGATCTTCCATTTCTGTTAAATGAGATTTAGTTTATTGTTCTGTACTTAAAATTTCTGTATATAATTAAAATAAACTAACATATCGTTATTTCTTGCAACAATTGTTTTCGGCATAAGATTTTGTTTTACCGTAATGAATCAGTAAAGAGCAAATTATATGCAGGGTTCAGAGTAAGTCTAAGCATAATAATCAAATAAAATAAATAACAAGGAAATTACCTGATGCTGATGCTAATCGACCGTAGGTTGTAGCAGGTGATGTTATACTTTCTTAGCCAGCCAAAACGATGTGTCCACCCTACCGATCAGCTATTATCTTGCTGGCCCTTGGAAATTCAAGGATTTCCAAGCCCCCGAGCCCACAAACTGATAATCCTGAGAGCAACCATCCTTAGTTTCTTTCCATAGCTCCATGGTAATAATTCGCTGAGTTAACCCCCTCCTCAGCATTCCTCCTTTTTCACAAAATACTAAGTACTCCTCTCCTCCAAAATAAAACCAACAACCCTACTACTATGAAAAACTCCTCTTTATAGAAATCCTTTTCCTCCATAAATTCATAACTCCTTCTCACTCCACCGCCCTAGTTGTCGTGGTCTTTTGAAAGTACAAATCATTAATGCATCCCCTTTTTAAGGTAAAAAGGTGGATTATATATTATTTTTAAATCACCCCAATTTTCTCGAGCCGTGGAATAATTTATTCAAACAAATCTTTTAATTTATTTGGAATGATTTTGTTAATTAATCAAACGAATAATTTATTTAATTAATTATCCAATCCACTATGCTTTTATAATAAAAGGTTTATTATTTTATTATTGATTAAATAATAACAATAACAATAATAATAATTAATGATAATAGTAATTCAACAAATTGTGAATAGTAATTAAAATGTTTATTTGTTTAATCAATAAGTGTCAACATAGTACTTCTATGTATAGATAATGAAATATACTTAACGGTTTATTTAATCATGATCAACAATTATCTAGCAAACTCTTCTAATATCAATATTTAACTATCATACTTCATATTGACGACACCTTCATTTGAGGGTACTTACAAGTAACGACTCTTATCTTAATTGTTCATTACAATGTTTACATACAAGACTAATTAACTTATTTTATACATTAGAACTTGATAATCTTTTACTAATTAAATCACTCATTAAATACTTAATTGAGTCATCTAGGATAACTTATAACATTGTTAAATCTTGGTAAGTATGTTGTAACCAATATTATCGCGCATGTGCATAATGTGCATGTGTGGCCAGCGTATGCACAAGACGGACATGTACTATAAACATACGTCATATTCCTATGCATAACAGCTAACTAATAGTAATAATACTTTATGCAAACTGAACAAGTATACATTCATCATAATATTACTAAAACATCGTCGGTTACTTTACCAGTTAACCTTTAAGATTTCATTTCATTATTTTTGTGATTACATTTGTCCAATCAATCAGGTACAAGGAAAGCTACCTACTACCACTAACTCTGTGTCAACAAATACCCAACCGTCAATAGTACTATCAAATCCTCCCATCCTAACCTACTGCCACATCCTCCCTGTCCTTCCTCTGCTAGTATAAAAGTGGATGTCGGACTCAATGACCTGACCACATAGAACTTGAGAGCGATAACGTCGGCTGAACAGCGGACCTATCCTCCCCTAGCAGGCATCCGACCGTCGTCATCACAACTACATGGGGATCATGTCTCAGCACGGCCCTCCCACGACCTCGGGTATCATGGGAACATAGGGTGGGAAGCACATCCATCCCTCTCAACATACTGGGCCCACGCCCTTATCAAATCATACTCTGCTGCTATCAGGATTATCAGTTTGTGTTATCGTATCATCGTTTTTGGCTGACTTAGGTTTACTGTACGAACATGTTCTTTTCCTGATATATCAGATCAAGTAACTGGCTATCCCATAGCCCTCGTGTCCTGTAGGTTAGTATTTCGCAAAGTACAATTCATAGAAGCATTTCCCATTGATCGCCAATTGATCCATGTGATCAAAAATCATTTTATTTCATGTATCCTTTTTAGTTCATCATAGATGCATACGACATATAACACTTCAATAATTTATATAAGAAGATGGTATCCACATACCGAATCATATAGTTAACATCTCATTAATGAAAACATATAAACATATACTGTAATCGTAAAATAAAGAATTCATATGATAATCGTGACTTCGTAACCGCATAACATAGTAACATCATAATCCTCGTGAAATCACTAAAGAAAGCAACATTATATAATGAGGTCCGTCATGTCGTAATATAGTTTACTCAGTCGAGTTGAGTTCAATAGATAATAAGAAAATAAAGTTTAGTGTGTCTTAATTGATAAATGCATGTAATAAAATATGGGGCGTTACAGTATCCCTTGGCGAGGATAGATGACCTATTCGATCAAGATGAAAGGCGCCACAATATTTTCTAAGATTAATTTACGATCAGGTTACCACCAACTGAGAATCACGTAGGCTGATATTCTGAAAGCTGAATTTAAGATGCGGTTTGGACACTACGAGTTTGTAGTGGTACCTTTTGGGCTAATCAATGCACCGAGTGTATTCATGAACTTGATGAACGACGTATTCTACCAGTATCTAGACCAGTTCGTATGGGTATTTCTTGATGATATCCTTATTTACTCAAGGACACCAGAGGAACATGAGGAGCACATTCGGTTAGTTTTATAGTGTCTCAGACAGAACCAAATTTATGGGAAGTTGTCGAAATTGTCCTTCTTCCAGAAGGAAATCCACTATTTGGGACATATTATTTCAGTCGATGGTATAGCAGTAGATCTCACCAAGATTGAGGCCATTTGGGAATAGCCAGCATAGATGAATGTATATGAAGTAAGAAGATTCATGGGACATGCAGGATATTATAGAAGGTTTGTTGAGGGGTTCTCGAGGATTGCGGGACTGATCACTAAATTGCAAAAATCAACCATTTATATGTATGGATAAATACGCCAAGGAATTTGAGAAATGAAGAAATTTGTTAAACAATGACACCAATTCTGAAAGTGCCGGACATGGAGGGGGATTTTCTGGTATGCACTAATGCATCTAAGGATGGAGTCGGATGTGTACTATTGCAAGGAGGTAGAGGGATTTCCTACTCCTCCCGAAGACTCAGACAACATGAGGAAAACTATGTGACACATGACATGGAACTGACTGAAGTAATGCATGCCTTATGCCTTTAGCAACATTATTTGGTGGAAAGAAAGTTTTAACTTAAGATAGATCACCATGGATTGTAGTACATCTTCACACAGACTGATTTGAATGCTCGATAGAGGAGGTGGTCCGAACAACTGAGTGAGTATAAATTCGACATTTCCTAGGTGAAGCAGACCCTGAACAAAGTAGTAGATGCATTTAGTCGTAGACCCCGCATCTTCTCAGTGATTCCTATGCAGAACAACTTGAGAGGAAAGGTACTTGGGCTACAACAAGAAGACAACTGGTACCATGACGTAAAAGCCGAGCTAGAACAAGAACAAATGGATTTACCCAAGTATAAGGTTTATTCATTGGAGAATGATGGGTTGTTGAGATACAACAACCATATTTATGTGCCAGAAAAAAATGAGCTTAGGAACCTAGTCCTTGAAGAAGCTCACCGAGCTGTTTACAGAGCACATCCTGGCGTGAAGAAGATGTATGCAAATATTTATCCTCTATTCTTCTGGCATGGCATGAAGGGAGATGTGGTAAACTTTGTAGACAAATGCACGGAGTATCAGATAATCAAAGCTGAACATAGACATCCCACTAGACTACTTCAACCTCATGCCATTCCTGAGTTGAAGTGGGAGATCATCTCTATGGATTTTATTGTGGGATTCCCTTTGACCCGCAAGAGACATGATACCATTTTTGTGGTAGTAGACACTCTCACGAAGAGTGCACATTTTATACCCATCAAGAACACTTACCAGGCCCCAGAGATTGCTAGATTGTTCATTGATGAGATTGTACGCCTGCACGAAGTGCTAAGAAAGATAATATCTGATCGGGGATCAGTATTCACTGGTGGATTTCGGATGAGCTTCCAGGAAGCAATGGGAACAAGACTCAACTTCACCACTGCATACCATCCAGAGACTGATGGGAAGACTAAGAGAGTGAACCAGATACTAGAGGACATGCTGAGGATGTATGTGATGGATCAATAGACTCATTGGGAGGAATTCTTGCCTCTAGTAGAGTTCGTGTATAATAACAACTATCATAGTTTGATACAAATGGTGCCATTTGAGTTTTTGTATGGCTGACCCTATCGAATACCCTTGAGTTGGGACAGATTAGAGGATAGGAGTCTACTTGGACCTAAAGTGATCCAGGAGATGGAAGAACAGATGGAAGATATTCGTGCTTGATTGAAAGAAGCACCTAATCGACAGAAGAGTTATGCCAATGTGCATAGACTCAATATAGAGTATCGGGTTGGAGACCGAGTATTTTTTTTGCGAGTGAGACCACAAAAGAGTACTATCAGATTTGGGAAAGGGACGAAGCAATATCCTAGATTCGTGGGACCCTTCATGATATTGGAACGGATAGGACCAGTTGCCTACTGTCTTGTACTACCATCATCATTGCATAGGATGCACAATGTTTTTCATGTATCGACACGTAGACATTACATTTCTAATTCAGCACCGATCATTGACATGAGTAACTTGCAGATAACGGATGAAGGGGCCGTGATGGCAGAGCCGATATGCACTTTGGACCATTGAACACGGTAACTTAAGCACCGTATGATTGATAAGGTTAAAGTTCAGTGGGATAGCTATAGTCCCAATTCTGTAACCTGGCGAAAACGCAACTGAGATACGTCAGAAATTTCTCTTTTTGTTTTGAATTTCGAGACAAAGTTTTAATAAGAGGGGGTGTATGTAATGCCCGCCTCAGCACCTATGATTTAATTGATGATTTGAGACTTGTGATTGATTTGATGATTTGAGATCTATGACTGATTCGACTATTGGGGGCACTAGTTTGAAGTGACCTAGATTTATGAAAACTTGGACCATGAATGTTTGCTTTGAAATTTACCATGTGAAATGAAAATGATTAGATAAGAGATAGATATACTCGACTGACTAAGAAATGAGGAGAAATCATGAAAATGATTTAGAATGAAAAATGTTGAATATTGAAAATGCTTGAAATGAAAATGATATATGCTCGATTAACAGAGACATAATGATGAATATTGAAAATGCTTGAAAGGAAAATGATATATGCTCAATTGACAGAGACATAATGATGAATGTTGAAAATGCTTGAAATGAATGATGAATATGCTCGACTAATCGAAGCATGATGATAAATGATGAATATTTAGTAGGCTCGACTGACTGAGATACTGAAAAGAATGATAAATTTTTTTTATAGTGCAGTGCTACTAATGTGCGCTTGCGTGTGTGTAGTGGTAGGTAAGACGATTTACCGGCTGACCCACAATGGAATTGTAGGGGTCGTACGAACGGAAAGAACACTTAGGAGTACGACAATTGACTCTTGACCCTAAATTAGAAATCCACGCACGGGTGAAGCCGTTTCAACTCACCCGGGCAAGTGTATGACATACGAACAAGGTGATAATGAGGGGTGCACAATAAGGAGAGCCTTATCCCTGAACATCCCTTAGTCTCCAAGAAGCGTAGTTGAGAGATCGCGATAATGACTCCCGATCGCTACGCAGTGCTCCCGATAAGAAGAAAGAAATGGAACTGTCCAAAGAGCCCACTGAAGAGGCACCTGGACTAGAAAAATATAATGTTAGTTAACTTATAAAGAAATGGAAACTTTACCAAAAGATAAATTCAAGTGACTTTAAATTAAAAGACAATTTCAATAAAATAATATTCATTATTTTATTTTCAATAGAAAAGAAGAAAATAGAAATGAAAAAGGAAACGAAACAAAAACAATTAGTTTAGTTATTTATTTTATTTTCTTATTTAGACTTTAAAAAAATCTATATATTAATCTTTTAAATCTTGCTAAAATAAAAATAGATTAGATGTTATTAATTAAAAGAAACTATCCTAGTATAAGTTTTATTATTTAAAAGAATTTAAATAAATAAAAACAACTAGTTTACTAAAAGATATTAAGTAAACTAAATGAGAACCAAAGTAGAAGTATGACTCTTCTACACCTAAATCCCACTGATGTAGGGAATTAGGTGCACAGTAAAGATAACGAGACACTTGTAATTGAGAATAATTAAAATTAAATTAATTATGTGCATGGAGAGACACATGGCACATAGACCTTTGCTATATAATGAGGGAGGAGAAGGAGAGAAGGATCTCTCTTGCTCCCTAATGCTGGATGGACATCATAATCTCGGATTATGTTATGATTCTTGAGAGTTGGGATTAGATGGAACGGGGATTGGGAGATCCTTTCAGGAAGCTCGCTAGTGTGTTCTTACGACCGCACATGCTCGGGGGTTCAGGAGGAAGAAGACTACTCTCAATACAGTAGGGAGGTCAACCGAGGGGTTGTCGGTATCTTCGTCAAAGCTGGATTGATCGGACAATCAAATCGGCCGCTACTACAACAATATACTCCCTTTCGAATTCGACATCCGAATCAGGTTCAAACTCTTGTAAAGATTATTTTGTTTTCAGTATTTGAGATTATATTTTAGTTTTATTTGAGATTATATTTTAGTTTTGTTTTCAAAAGAAAAGAAAAAGAAATAACTGTAAATCGATCCGAATTTCGACGAACTCATATCTCGGTTTTCGATATTTATGTAAGTCGATTTGATTTTCTAAGAAATTATAAACCCTGTTTGCATCCTTGTGTTTCCAGAAATATTATATTAGAAGTCGATCAAACTTTGTCACAAGAACTTGTTCCCAGATCTCATTGCTCTGAAAAATCCATGATAATCCAACTCCCTAAGTGTTTCCAGATCTTTTGAAAGATTGGTAAGGATACTCTTTAAAATTCTGTATTGAACCAATCCATTTGTGACATCCCTTGTATTTAATTATAAAACAATGAAATCGTTGTGTATTTAATTATAAACTCTGTTTTGTGTTTCATTTATTTTGAAATCCGTTGGCCCTTCTCCAGATTCATAATTCAAATTGTAATTGATCATAACGAATCTTAGTGTATCCACTGGCGTTTCCAGAATTTATACCTTTAACCGTAATTCAATCTCTAAGACTTATCTGTGTGTTTCTCTCCAATTCATGGCGTCTTCCATATTTGCATCGTAGTTTGTTTATTAATCAACTCTGTGATTTATTTTCGATTTGGGTAGGCGTTTCCAGATCCATCCACAGTTGGATGGCATATTATCGCTTTTATAATCTATGTGTTAAATTTTGAATCGAAAAGGGCGTTTCCAGAAATTATAAGTGCGGATCAACCTTTAAAAAAAAACACTCTGTATCTATTTGGGATTGGCATTGCCAGGTGTTGGGAAACGAATTGTAAACTTTGATCTTAACTCCCTGCGAATGTAAATTTCAAAAATCGTTTAGCATTTCCAGAACTCAGACCACCTGTTCTGCCACCTAGCGAGTAACCTCGACAATCCCTATTCGCTCTCGGCAAGTTTTAAGCTTTAGTTACCTTATGAGCCTGTTCGGAGTTTTTGTCTACCTGCGAATAATCACTAAGAAGCTATTATTGATTTGTATCTTATTCTTTTCATTTAGCGCATTTTTGGCATAATGCATGTGCATAGTTTATTGAAGAGTGTGGAAATATGCTAATCCTTTTATTATTTTTTTTGAATTATGAACAGAGCCGCGATATGCTTATATCATCCTTGTTAATTTGGAAGTAACCTTTTCAACTATGAAAAGCGTTGAATAGGCTAACATAATGACTTGGAACATAAATTGTGATAGGTTTATATATTATTTATTAATTTGAAAATATCTATAGTTCAAAGTGTTGAATTATGTCAATATTTCTTTCATTATTTTTGAAAATCCCTTTTGGACTAGGAACCGTAATTGTGATATGTTTATATCATTATTTATTAATTGAAAATATCTATAGTTTAAAGTGTTAAATTATGTCAATATATTTCTTTCATTATTTTTTTTAAAATCCCTTTTAGACCTGGACAAGCATTTGTGATATGTTTATATCATTTCTTATTAAAGTGAAAATATTCTTTGAACCATGAAAAGTGTTGAATTATGTTATTATAACATCAATTCATACATTTTTAACACTTTGTATATGTTAATATATTGACAACAATTATAGGTTATGGATAGTTAAGAAAAGATATTTATCAAGATTAATTAGGAAATTTGAGTTGAGATAAAGGATTATAATATTCCTTAAGTGCATCACAGTGTTATTAGATGAATTGTCAAGATATATATATATACATTGCATGGATTTGTAAACATTTAGGAAGGGGCTTAAGTATATTTATGGTTCTTTTTATTTATGTTTCTTAGTAGACTTAATTATTGCCCTTATAAAATAAAAAGTGTTGGATAGGATAGGGTATCTTTGATGTAATGTATAGGAAGAAGAGTTTCAAAAGAGCTTACGCTCTCATTACCTTTGCTTAGGCATCAACCACCGAATGAAGGGTTAGTTGAAACCTATTCACAATATTATTGGTGCATTAAATAATATGAAGTGAATGTCAACTTAAATGGAGTTATTTTACGATGGTATTTTTAGAAATTAAAAAAAATAAAATAAAATATAGAGGGACGCTACATTATGTTAACCATGTGTTATACTGCATTAGTAGGATGGTATGTGTAGTGGAAAGGATACTTCATACTTATATTTCATATCTCATGTTAAGGAATGTTACTAAGTAGATATAAGAATATATATGTCATAATTTATATATGGAAGAGTATGTATTTGATGAAAAGACAAGGTATTATTATACTCCATAAATTAATTGTAAATGATATAAATTAAGTGAAAAGATAATGCCCTATTATATTTTTCCCTTTATTTATAAGAATGGTATGAAATGGATGAAAAGGTAAAGCATGGTTTATATTTTATAAATTATTTATGCGATGATAAGAATTAAATGAAAAGAATAGAGTATATTCTGAAAGTAGATCATAGATATAATGAGATAGGATGTGTTAATTATGGGTTACATTGTGAGAAAAAAAACATGATGTCATATTGAAATAATGGTTACAATGGATACCATTATAGTTTCTATCTATTACATTGGTTGGTTATAAGGAAGAATAGATGTTTTAGATGAACATTGCATAAATGACTACCCTTGTGAACTCATTCTTGACAAGCTGTGTGAAATTCATTATGTAGTCGAAAGCCTTAATCGAGTTAATTGATGAGAAATCCTTGCCGAGAATTTCATGTTATGGTAATGCTTAGAAAACTGTGTGATACCCTTACTATGAAGGTTAGCTGTAAAAAAAAAATCAACTACTCAACTTGACGGATATTACAATATGTGTCCAACTTCTCTAACCTTTCACTCTGTGTTGCCATTCTCGTTTCCATATCCAAAATTTCTAGCCAGTTGGGATTCATGATTACTACATATACTTTGATTAATATGCAAAATTACCTCTTGTAAGGTGTTCAACTGTGGTGATAAGCACATCAGGACCTTGTGAAGCTCTTTAAATCCACAATGAACATACTCATCATGTTGGTTGTTTTCTTCCATAGTATCAACATAAATTACAAGAGAAAGGGTGCTTGGATAAATAACCTAAATTGCAAGGAAATTGCCTAGGTCTCCATTGAGATTACCTAGACAATAAACTAAAAAAGGATTGCCTAAAAAGAAAGAGTTCAAGTTTTCATCCACAAACCAACATTGCCAATTAAAATAATCATGTTATAGTCCAATTCTTAACAAAGAAACAAACCAAACAAAAGTATTCCCATCCTCTTCACTACCCAACAACATTCACCACCACCCGTACAAATTATGAAGTAACCCAAAACCAAATTTTAGCTCAACCCAACTTACCATATGACGAATTTTCTTGGAATTAATAGTGAGAGATATCCTACACGCACCAATATTTTCCATTTGAACCAAATTAAAACTCCCACTAGAGAATAATCCAAGTTCAAGTTTTGCATTGATGACTTGAAGGAGGAGGACTTAAAAGTGATCTCATCGACCACATCCATTTCCATTTATCACATAAATTCAACTAAGTGTGATTGCTAATGTATTTCATAAAGGAATTGCGTGAGTTATAACACTCATTTTTCCAATATGATCATCATATTCACCATGGTTTATGTAAGTTTGGTATCACATGAACAAAGAATATGAAAATATTCAATAAATTCAAACTTTGTATCTATACCAGTAATACCTCTAATGATTATAGAAATGGGAGAGAAATTTCTAGAATATGTCAATCTTATTTGATCAATGATGAAAGAAGACTCCCCAAAAATAAAAACATTCCTAATTTGTAAATTCTTCAAAATTACCATTCTTTGATACAAGCCGGGAGCTCTTGGTTGTCTAATTATGCTCCTAGTCCCTAAGTGAAGGCTAGTTCTTGTTTTACTTTGTGTTTGAAGATACCTCCCCCCGCACTTATTTCCTCTATGTTCTTATCTCTGTTGTTGTTATTTTGGCGATTGATTTAAAGCTCTAATTTTTGTGTGTTTAAATGTGGATTCTTGAGTCATTGATGTCATTTGTAGGTTAGTGGAATCTAGTTTTTGAGTAGAAGAAATTATTGATAAACCTAAGAAAAAGAATTAACACTACCAATTATTAAGAAAAACAAAAATAAAACAATGGCACATTCATATTTTAAACAAGACATACCTTGGAAAATTCTCAAGCATAAAACCAACAAAATAAGAACACATGATTCTACCTCCAATAAACCTTGCCATCTCTCTCCTAGTTGCCTCATATCACAATGTTAATTCATTTAGTATATTTGGAATCTAATCCAATTTATAATACTTTTGTTACAAGGTATTCATGGTGATCCTACAATCATCAAATCAATCACTAATTCACCCACAATACTCTCTACTTACACCTAAATCACCTTACCATTTCATCTCCTAAGTCTACCTACTGTACCAAATTGGCATACTTGGCACACTTCCATTCTAAAAACTCCATATCACTACTGTTACAACCTACTTTTAGAGTTATAACACTCACAATTCAGACCTATACCCTTCACTTTACCCTAGACCTCTACCTAATTGACCATATAACTTCATTTTTGGTCCCATCATAGCTTGATTATTGAAGAAACAAAATCACATCAAATTATTGACTGTTGGTGCAAATGTATATCAGATCTGATTTGTCCCTATACCATCAAGCCTAAATCCATACCATAATCTTTCCCTACAACTTTACTCGGCTTCCTTCATACCACAAACACACTTACTTTAATCCAAAACTAAACTTGAGGTGATATTTCTACTTCTGGTATAATCATATCAGATTTGGATTAACATTTAAAGCTTTAACACAATCATACATAACTCTCATAACAAGGTAATCTCTAGTTTATGTGATCATCTACTCCATATTGTTGGATACGATACTATTACCGCTATTAAGGAAGTAATTGTTGCTATCTAGTAATCATCTAACTTCAATGTAAACTAATTGTAGTCATGTTGTTTAAGTACTATCGTTGTCATTTTCATTGTCATTGTGTTTAATATTGTTACTACTATTTTTATAAATTAAATCTAAATATTGTAGTGTTTGCATAGGTGTCCGTAGGCTCCAGGGATCAACCATCCCCACTGGGGATCAGTAGATCTCCACGTGTTCAGTTATCGTGTGTATTAAAGTATAAATTTAATTTCAAATTTGATGACTTTTCTTTGTATATTTATATTTTTCTATATTAAACTATGAGGTTATAAATGTGTATGTACATGCGAGCACCTTGGCCTACCAATGCAACTATCCCTCACTCCCCGGCCTTTAGGCCACCTTATACGTCAGTTGTATCCCTTGGAATACATGTCCCCTTCCATTCATCCCTCCCCACCCCGTTCCATCCAGCCCCCCCACCCATCCAGCACCACACTTCCATCCATATCCCCTCTCTGTTTCATATCCTTTGTTCCATCACCCCCCCAACCCTTCCACCACCTCCCTTATAGTTTCCCATGCTTCCAGCCTACCCCATCTGACCACGATATACCACCCATCCACATTCACCCATCCCTCCACCGCAACATAGACCTCGGCCCCCCACATTCCCCCACCACTCTTGCTTCCCCTTCCAAAGTGGCCCCATCCATATTACATCCAGTTGGGGTTTATCACCTTAGACATGCATCTCCACTTCGCCCACGCAAGTCCACGCTTCCTTCTTCCACCTCTCCTTATTCCATTGTTACCCCCAGTGGTGTATCCACCATCAATGTGGCTACATCTGACCCTATACCATTTACCCTAGCATCGGAGTAGGTTGTCTAGCTGACTGCTCCATCAGCCAACCCTAAAGACCAGTCGGTTGTGTTCACGATGAGATTGACTAGTTTATGAAAATCTCATTCAATATTAACGAAAATTACTATAGGCATCTAATTTCATCACTTATCTCATTGTTCTAAATGTTATCGGGTGGCATTGATGAGAGACTTGGAGCATGGAGGAGAGAAACCCCCTCACGACTTATAGTCTCGCCTGCAGTGAGTTATTTAAGATTTGAAAACTATTTTTATTTTTAAACTGTGTTTTATACTTGTATAATTGCCAATAAAAGTTGACATATTATTGTTGTTGTTTCAGGACCCATGGGGACATGGTCTAAGTTGCCATAAGGACCCAACTTCTTCTAGCTCGAAGAAGAGGAAGATCAATTTTGGATATGCACCTGGGAGTGTCAAGGGTGGGCGGGAGGATTGAGAGACCCTCCTATGTACGCTATCCATGATGTGGCATTTAGGGCATGAGTTGCCATATTTTGTATAGGGCACACGTTGCCATTATATATACATTAGATACGATGTTCCATTTTTCAAAAAAGTGTATATGATTGGATCATTTTTGCATATTAATAGATGAATCTGCACTTGTCTATATGACTTTGTCTTTGATTACATTTTTGCATACATTATGGAAAATAATATTCTTGAATAACCGATGTTATGGAAAATTTTCCACATACATACAAATGTTATTTCTAGACACCAAGTGACCTCAATATGAGTCCCTTGTATTTGAATGGGTCTCTATACAAGGATTTATACTACATGTTCTATGGGGGTAAACTGAGAATGTGATAATAGTATTTTTTAGAGTAAATTGTGTTCACATACAACATACACACATCGAGCAATTTCACATACACACATACACACAACATCCAACATACACATGCAACATACAAATATCAAGCAAATTCACTTTTTATATACACACATCACACAAGAAAATTCACATACCCATGTTTCTATCCAATGCAATGTATGCAATGAGACATGTTCAAAAAACCAGCAGTGAAAAATACTGAACAAGTATCATTAAATGAAAAATGAGTGTCATATCAGCATTCCCAATCAGCCAACAAACCAACAAACCCAACAACAAGCCCGAAAAACAAGCCAACAAACCCATCAACTCGCCATCAAACAAGCCAGCAAGCCAACAAACCCTAGTTTTGGCACTTTCCTTAAGGTCATTAAGCCTAATTTGTCATTCCACAACTCCGCTCAACCTTCCCCTTGCCTAATTTAACCTAACATTGACCATTTAGTGCCAATTTCCCTTAGGGAGAGGGTCCTAGGGTTTCTAAGCCGGATAACTATTCTACCTTTTCCAATGACATATTTCAATTGGTATGCCTCTTAAACCAAACCATAAACCCTAATGTTGAAGAGACTAATCCTTCCTAACCCTAGAAAAATTCTAACCCTAGTTAGATACCCTATTGGTTTTGTTTATTGTAGACCCGATATACATACCTACCTAAGTTTCTAGACATCGATACTACATATTGGTCACAATTTGAATTTTGTAGACTTGATATACAAAACTCATACCATAAGGATTCAACGCTAAACACACATGCCATATGGTGTCACTCACAACATGCCATTTGAGGTCACATACTAGAAGGTTTCATTGGGAATAATTGATTTATGCATGATTTAGAAGTCAAATATGTTTGAGTCAAGTCTTGAAGTTACCCCAAACAACTATGTGAATACACTTTATAAGGTAGATGGCAAAGTCTTATCTTAAACAAATGAAAATCATCCAAGTGTAGAGGACTCAATGTGTTTAAACAATGAAAGTGTCACCAAAATATGTAATTTAACATTTAATTCAATCTGTCACTTCAAATCATCCTTTTAGACTCCGTTATTAATGCATACAAATTCTTCTAACAATAAAAAAGGTGAAACCAACCTTATTTTATGCAAACCAAAACTTACTTGTCTCTTATAGAATCATCTCTCATAAACACTATGGCCCCAATGCAAATTTTCTAATGCTTTTTAGAATTGTCTCTTCATTTTTGCTGAGTTCTTATTGCATTTGGTTCTTCTAAAGATCGGTAATTGACGCAATCAAGCAAAAAAGTTTGACTGCGTCAATTTGTACATAAACAACATGCACATATACAAATATCTACACATACATACACACATAAAACCATGCACATACACAATAAATAAACCCTAGCTTGCCGAAGGTCATGCCAATCTTTCTCAAGGGGGTCATTTATGATCTGAAGGCTCCCGGGTGAGCCTGGCCATCCTGAACACATCCACAATGGCCATATGCACGTGTGGGAGATGAAATAATCCAAGTACACTCGTTGGTTTGGGTTCCATGCCCCCGAAGCAAATCCTCAAAGTGCCCCTGAATGGCCATAAGGTTCCTGGAAAGAATGCCCGTAGCACCAAAACGTGACTATGGTCAGGAATTTGTCTATTCCGATGGATTCAGGACAGTGGGTTTCAGCTAGGGGAGCCCCCACACTGTGCCTCAAATCCTCGAAAATGGTGCTATTGTACCATACCAGGAACTAGGTTTTTACTTAGTGAAGGACATGCCAATCTTGCTCAAGATTGTCATTTATGATCCAAAGGATCCCGAGAGAGCGTGGCCATCTTGAACACATCCACAATGGGAATACGTACATGTGGGAGCTGAAAGAATCCAAGTCCACTCGTCGATTTGGGTTCCATGCCCCTAGAGAAAATCCTCAAAGTGTCCCTGAAAGGCCATGGGGTGCCCGAAAAAATTCCCAGAGCACCAAAACTGTGACTCCATCAACAAATCCATCGATTTTGATGTATTTGGGCCGTCGGGATTCAGCTAGCCCCCCCTTCCACATTGTGTCTCAAACGCTTAGAAATGGTGCTATTGTGCCATCTCATGAACTAGGGGTTTTCTCAATGAAGGCCATGACAATCTTGCTGAAGAGGGTCATTTATGATCCGAAGGCTCCCAGGTGAGCGTGGCCATCCTAAACACATACATAGTGTCCATATGCACACGTGGGAGATAAAAGAATCCAATTTTGCTTCTCGGTTTGGGTTCCATGCCCCTAGAAGAAATCCTCAAAGTGTCCCTGAATGACCATGGGGTTCTTGGAAAAAAATCCTGTAGAACCAATACCGTGACTCCACTCGCGAATCCATCGATTTCGATGGATTTGGGACCTCGATTTTCAGCTAGGGGACCCCCACACCGTGCCTCAAACACTTAGAAAAGGTGTTAATGTGCCATCTCAGGAACTAGAGTTTTGCTCAGTGAAGGCCATTCCAATCTTGCTGAATAGGTTCATTTGTGATCCAAAGGCTCCACGAAGAGCGTGTCAATCCCGAACAAATCCACAGTGGCCATACACACGCGTGGGATCTGAAAGAATCCAGGTATGCTCATTGGTTTGGGTTCCATGCCGCTGGAGCAAATCCTAAAAGTGTCCTTGAATGGCCACGGGATGCTTGAAAAATTTCCTATAGCACCAAAACCATGACTCCGGTCACGAATTCATCAATTTCGATGGATTCAGGACCCCGTGTTTTAGCTAGGGTCCCTCGCACACTGTGCCTCAAACGCTCGGAAACGTTACTATTGTGCCATCTCAGGAACTAGTTTTTTTCTTAGTGAAGGCCATGCCAATATTGCTCAAGAGGGTCATTTATGATATGAAGGCTCTCGGGTGAGCGTGGCCATCCTAAACACATCCACAATGGCCATATGCATGTGTGGGAGCTAACACAACTCAATTTTGCTTCCTAGTTAGAATTCTATGCCCCCAACTGTCTCGTTACTCGACATCCCTGCTGGCCTTCAGAGCCCATGGGAGACCCTCTGACAAGTTTTTTTTTTGTTTTCTCCAAATTCCTTCCATTTTGCAGATAGTCGCAATGGTCTTCGATCCCCAATCCCGATTTCACATTACGCAATCCACATGCGGAACTTGGGAATTGGATTGCCAAACTCACTTCTACAATGAAATCACACTCCTGACTTCCTCAATCCGCAATGTGGAAGTCGAAAGCTGGAATATAATCCCCAACCTTGGAATTACCATCCGACTCCACATTTCTGCAATCTGCATGCGGAACTCGGGAATCAGAATCCTCCAATCGTCATCCTCGAGGCCTTACTCCTCCACAATTCCATAATATGCAACCTGCATTGTGGATGTCGGAATGCAGAAAAATCATTCCGTAATGCTAGGAAAATTCACCTCCCGCAATCTGTATGCGGATGCGGAAATCCAATGTGCCAACCCACAGAAATCGACCTTCTGAATTTCTCAATCCACAATCCATTTTGTTGATATGGAAATTCAAAAACCCCGTGCGCGATCCTGTGGAATTTTCCCTTCTGACTTCCGCAATCTGCAATATGCATTGCGAATGCGGAAAGGCGGAAGTCCAATCACGCCGCTCCAATGATCGGTAGTCGACCTCTGCAATATGCAACCTGCATTGATGATGCAGAAAGGTCCTTGCGGATGCGGAAGGGTTCGGACCATAGACCCCCATACTAGCCACTTCACCTTCAACTTATAACGGTGATAACTCCCTCATTCTTGGTCCAAATTGGATAAGGTCGGTACCATTGGAAATATCTTGGAGAGATCTATCCAATGGTGTGCTCCCCACCCCATCTGAGCACTCTAAACTTGTCATTTTTCCAACTGAAACTCTGTCCATAACCTCTTCTAGGTTCCTTTACCCTTCTGCAAGGAACTTTGCCTCCTCCTTCCATGAATTATCCCTTCACCTGACCCACAGAGGGGTCCTAAAACATCATATGGGCTATCCACTTCCTTTCCCCAGTCCAGGTGAATTCAAGCAGTCCTTCTCGAGGGTGAATGCGATGCATAAATAAACACATATTATGAAACTAAGCTAGTCAACACATCAACAACCTACAAGGTTAGCCATATATTACACTCATGAAAATGATGAAGCATTCAGAAATGAATTCATCCTGAGACTCAGGCTTATACATATCTCTCTAATGATCAATTTCATGTAATTATTCAATCAATAACTTGAACATAATAAGCATAACATAACAAATGAGATATCATCATTTAAACACCACAAGGAACACTTAGTTTTTAAATGAAGCTGTCGAAGTAATTGGATAAGTGAGGATAAATTTCCACCCAACCTTATGTATCTGTCCAGCCTATACTACTGAGAGACAACCCCCGAGCTGGGATGTGTATCCACTAAGGAGGGATAATGAGATCTCTCATAGTCAAGGTTCCATCCCAATGCTAACCCAACCTACAGTTGGGTTTATCAAGCATACAAGGGAATAAGGAGGATTTTTATAAGCCAGTGAGCTCACCCATAGAGCTACAGGCATCTCAAATAACTCAGAAAACATGGAACCCACATTACCTACCTCACCCAACACAAGGAAGGCCCTCTTCTCTGTTTCACAGTACCTCAAGGCCCCTTCCCTCCAATGTTATTCAGGGTGGGCATAGAAATTTCCAACTACTATTTTCATGAGAATTTCAGCCTTCACTAGGTTTATGAAGCAGATCTGACCCCAAGTTGACCTTCTTTTCTATTATTCACGTTTTTTCTTCATAGGGTCGTGGCCTAAGCTATACCCCGTGACTTGGTCCTTTGCAAAACAGATCTAAGTGTTCTCACAGGTTCTCTAAGTTTTTCAAGCTCTATAATTCATCCCCAGGGTCTGATCCATTGTTGTCCCAACCGGTTCACTTCCTACATAGGGTTTATTGTGCGTTCTCAACTCTGCAAATTCACACACACACATAATCGCGATTTCTCTTGCTGTTTCACGGCTAGGCTCTGCACTGTGTGAATGACTTGTGTTGTTGGTCAACAATTGGGTATGGATTAGGATGAGTGAATTACCAGGTGTAGAGTGGCTTAAGGGACAACTAAAATAGAGCCATACCCTTCCATACGGATCTTAGGGTCGCTCCATACTCAATCGAATTCATGGAATGGTTTTCTCAACCACCCTCTTACAATATAATTAATGTCAGTATGGGAAGTCAAATGGATTCACAAATGGACATGTGGCAGCATGGGTTCCAATCCCATAACACCTTCACCTCTCCCTAGTGGATAGACATGGCCCCTTCTAATTGGTTTCCTCCTTAGCCAATTTTATTGCTATTTCATTGCAATACTTAATAATTACATCATTTACATTCTCTCATGGCTTAACAACACATGGATAATCAAACTGTCAAAAAATTCCCTATGCAAATAAACCTAAGAATCCACTAGTGGTGCCTTGGACTTGAGCTCCACACTAGAGCAACACACATTGCATTTATACAATTTCACATTGAAGCCAATAAAACCTAAGGGTCAAAATAGGGGTATTACAACTCCCTCTCCCTTATAATAATACCGTCCTCGATTTTCTCAAAATTGAACAAAAATGGGAATGCCTCTTTCATGGAAAACTCCATCTCTCATGTCGCCTCTTCGAGACTAAGGTGATTCCATTTCACCTTTACCTGCCCGATGGCCTTGTTCCAGAGCAAAGTGACCTTATTGTCGAGGATGCACATAGGCTCCACTTGGAAATCTCCCTCTGGTTCCACCTGTATCACATTCCAATCAATTATGTGATTAGGATCATGTATATATTTCTTAAGGAAAGAGACATGGAAAACATTATGAGCTCTCATGTTAGTAGGGAATGCAATCCTATATGCAACTAATCCTATTCTATCAAGGACTTCAAATGGCCCACAATATCTTGGTTCCGACTTGGCACAAATCCCCAACTTCATGGAACTTTTCCTTGGTTTCACTCTCAAGTAAACATGATTCCCAATCTGAAATTCCTTGTGCACTCTTTTCAAATCTGCATAACTCTTTTTCATGTCCCGTGTTTCCTTCAAGTTATGCCCGATCTTAACAATCCATTGCTCCATCGCCTTGACCATCTCTGGTCCAAGCACTACCCTGTTCACTAGGTTGTCCCAATTCAGTGGAGTTATGCATCCTTTGCCATACAATACTTCAAAAGGACTAATCCTCAATGATGCTTGATGTCCATTTTTGTATGGAAAGTCTACCAAATGTAGATAGTCTTCCCACTTGGATGGTTTATCCATCACATACATCCTCATCATGTATTCAAGAATTTGATTTACTCTCTCAGTCTGACCATCTTTTTTAGGATGATATGATGTGCTAAACTTCAGCTGAGTCCCTAATTCCTGGAATAACCCCTTCCAAAATTTGGATGTGAACTTTGTACCACAATATGAAATTATTGCCTTGGGAAATCCATGCAATCTGAATATCTCTCTCATGAAGATATTTTCTATTCCATTGGTCTTGTGAGTGTAATTGAATGGAATGAAGTGAGCTACCTTTGATATATTTTCCACCACTACCATGATTGAATCATGCTTCCTCACTATCATTGGAAACCCTGTTATAAAATCCATAGAAATCATTTCCCACTTCCATTGTGGAATGGAAAATGGCTGCAACAATGCTCTTGGATGTTGATTTTCTTCCTTGACATGTTGGCCCTTTTGACACCTAGCAATGTACTCTGCTATTTCCTTCTTCATCCCATTCCAAAAGTATTGCTTTCTTGCCGTTGTTATTGTTTTTTGGTATCCTAGGTGTCCAGAATATGGAATTTGATGTATCTCATCCATCACTAGCCTTTTCAAATCTGCACAATTTGGAATGTACAGTATGCTACCCTAATAGATGAGAACATCATATTCACCAATTTGATATCATGCATACTTTTCATCCGCATTACCCTGTTGCAATTTTTATTTGATTTGAAGGTAAGCTTCATCACTGATTTGAGCTTCTAGAATTATTTCCTTCAAATCTGATTTGCACATACTCTCTATTGCAATATGGAATTTTCTACTCTGTGAATATGAAATCTTATTCTCCTTAACTTTGACATCCTTAATCTCAAAATCAAACTCACAAAGAAACTCGATCCATCTTCTTTTCCTAGCATTCAGATTTGGCTGTTCAAACAAATATTTTAAACTCATGTGATCTATCATGAGCTCAAACCTTCTTCCCAAGAGATAATGTCTCCATCTCTTGAGAACATGAACTATGGTTGCTAGTTCTAAATAATGTGTGGCATAATTCTTCTCATGCTCCTTTGAATTCCTTGACTCATAGCAAATTAGAAATCCTTCTTACTTGAGCACTCCACCTAGCCATTCAATGCAAGCATCTATGCATACTATAAAATCTTTGTTTGGATCTGCAATCTTCAAAATAGGAGCACTGGTAAGCAATTCCTTCAGCTGCATCTTTAATTCTACCAATTGTTGTGTTCTCATTCTATAAGGAGATTTGGAAATTGGTCATGCCCCTAGAACAAGATTGGTGGAAAAATCAATATCTCTCTTGGGTGGTAGTCCTGGCACTTCATCTCGAAACACATCTTGGAATTCTTTCAATAGTTGAAAGTCTTCTAACCTTGTTCCCTTATCCTCTGATGAATCCGATGTATTCACAACATATAATATGCAATCCTTTCTATAGAACTTTATTAGTTGTAAGGATGAAATATGCCTTACTAAAACTTGCTTGGGAATTCCTTTTACCAACCTTGGCATTCCTTCTTCAACAATACACTCAACTGCTTTCTCATAACAATCTAACTTGGCTCTATGTCTTTCCAACCAATCCATTCGAATTAGGGAATCATAGGATCCTAATGGTAGGAAATTTAAATTTGAATGTGTGAGGAGTCCATTCAATTCTATGGGGCACTCCATCACTACCTCGCTTAATTTTCTCTTGGTCCCTGTGGCTAATTGAACTAGCTGTTAGCACTCAAAATGTGCTAAACTTTAAAGAAAGTCCTTTATGAAGGAAAGGGCTTGCAAGATCGGAATGAATCGTCAAAGGGAGCCGAAAATCCCAAGTCGCACCCCTTGGGTAGGTGATCAGAGCTAGATGCGGCAGATTTGGCAAAAGGAGAAAGAGTATTCAGAGATCCAGTCTTCAAAGATGATTGGGGGACTAAATACAGGCAAATAGGTTGGTAGCAGACAAAAGCATGTAGGAACGACACAGATTAAGTCACCCCAAAGATCTGTGGCCATGAGCCTTTGGTGCAAAAATTAAACATAAATGTTACAAAGGCAGAGAGGGTGTTAACCTGTGGGAAACATCTAGAACAAATTGACGACGTAGATCAACAGGAACATAGATCTATGGTGAGAAAGGGATAGTGCTAATCCAACATGCACAGAGAAAGTTCGCGTCCAAAATCACCGCGAGTGGGTTAAACATTGAGCTCTTTGAAACGGCTCAGATCTATCGGGAATGGATCAATGGTCCAGGATAGCGGCAGTGATTTTTTTCGCCAGCAGATTAAGCAATCCCAAAATCACCACGGTCAGCAGGGACGTTTCATCCAACAGTCATATTTAGAGCTATGCGTGACAAAATGGAAAGCCACGGAAAACATAAAAACTGTGGTCCCAATCCAATCACTAGTTTCCACACAAGAAAGGACATCTACACCAAAGGTCAATGATGGCCACATGGGCTAAGCCACCTCAGCGCAATCAGGGGTCCTTTCTGTGTGATCTGAAATGCACGGTCGAACATGCATTGCATCAGTCCAATCCTCAGTCATCATGATAAATCATTTGGAAGGTCTAAGTCGGAGAATCATGACATCATAATTCACATGGAGACGCCATCGTTATTGGCCATTATAAGCCTAATTCTTTGGACCTGCAGCTTACGTCGAATTCTATAGGGTGGTGAGTTCATCTGTTTCGTTATTTTGCAGGTAGTATCGGAAACATGGAGAAAGATCGAGAGACCAAGTTAATATTTGCACCAGAACATGTATTGTTTGAGATAGTGGAGGAGTATACTCCCCCACCTCCTATGGTTTTCGACCGGGTGGAAGATAGTTCTGTCAGTGAACCGGAAGAGCTCGAGCCACAACAGGAGTGTTGGAGTTTTCAACAATAGAAAGGAGGAGGGGAATCCCATGAAGAAGAGGAGTGGAAAATCCCCCAAGATGAAGACATAATCCAGGACTTAGTCCTCCCTACTGAATATGTGCTCCCTGTTTCCCCACCAAAGGAAACCCGAACAAATGTTTCTTTCGATGCGGATGTTTTCCTAAACTGGTATGATAAGGTGAGAGCTCAGAAATAAGGTGACGGTATTCTTACGTCCCTCACATCTCACTATCCGACAATTCAGTTTTTTTTGGCTACATACGTGTACTCCTAGTCTCCACCTTTTCAAGAGACTTAGATGGCCTACAAGGCCATTTTTGGAAGGACAACGTGGAAATGGCAAGTGAAAAACCCAAAGACATCAACTAAGGAAATAGCGAGCGATGGAGGCACCAAGCTGAAGCTATCAATTTTATGTTTTGTTTTTTGTGAAAGTTGTTAGTCATATAGTAAAATAGGCCAATGAATGTAAAAAGCGGTTAGGCCTATACTGCCTATGTTTGTTTTTGGAGTTGTAACGGAGAAATGCCTTGGTTAGCTGTTAAGTAATTGCAACTGTTTTCTGTTCAGAAGAGAGTCGAGCCTAGAGCTCCAGGGGCCTCTATAAATTCATTGTAATTAAAGACAGAAGGGTTGAAAAATCTTGTTGAAAACCTTTATGGGAATCTTGTGTATTGTTCTGTGAGACATTTCCAAACTATATTTTGAATAGAAATTGCGAAGCTGAGCTAATGTTTCCAGGGATTCTTGTGTAACTGATCTTGTAGTCTGTTTTTCCTCTTCTATGTTAATAGTGTATCTCTCATTGTTATTTCCATTATGTAACATTCTTCAATACTTGGAGCAGTGTGATAGTTAATTAGAATTTATAGAAGTATCCTCTGCTTATCTTTTCCAAGTATTTCACCATTATTTTCTCTACTAAATTTGATGTAGGATCCATTATTATATGCCTTACATAAATGGGTTGTTTCTTTCTCCTGTGTTTCAACAATTAAATTCACTTTGTCTACGAGCTGTTTACTATCTCTCCCCTGTGTTAATGCATTTGTGAAGCCCTTGTGCATAATGTTTCTGAGTTTTGTCTAACATGACTCCATTGCCCAAAAGAGAGATTCTTATGTTTCAGCCGACGATGTTTAAACCATTTTATTTCCAATAGAAATCTAATCTTCTGTATGTTGTAATTGAATATTCTTGATGATGAATGCTGGTGTATGTTTTCATTGTTGACACCTTTGATTATTCCAGTTTTTCATATGTTTGTAGAGAGATCCCTCTCAGACTAAGCTGGGTCAGTGGCTTAAGTCTGAATATTGGTTAGTGGTTACCTTGAATTGCCTTCTCCACAACCTAGGGGGTTAATTTGGGTGCTAACACTAGCCAAGCCCTACTATGCTTTACTTTACCAATAGAACAAATTTCAACCACCTTAGGAGACACATAAATATGATTAGATCCTGGATCAATCAAAACAAAAATAGATTGCTTATGAATCTTACCTTCAATCTCCACCACTACTGATTGATGGTATGCTTTGTGATTATCCAGTGCTGCATAAATCCTAGGTGCTTCCCTTGCCATATATTCCACTGTAGTTCCTCTTTCTATGTTGTGCAAGCTTCTGGGATTTTCCCTTCGATGTGGAAATTCTCTAAGGATATGGTTTCCTCCACATCGCCAACATTGAAGTGGCCCTTTTCATACCTTTTCTGCTGCTACAACTGGCTTTAATCCTCTTTGTGCTTTTTGGCCCTGTGGAAAATTTCTGGGATGATTTCTAAATGGTGGTTTGATTCCATTTTTCCTTTGTTCAAGCCTTCCTTTGGGATTACCTTTCCATGTTGATTGAACTTATGTTTTACCTATACTATGCTCATAGAAATGTACTTCCATCCTAATGGCTTCATCCAAACTTGTTGGATTGACAAACTCAATCCTATCTCTGAAATTTTGTGGTAGACTACCAAGGAAACATTGGATTTTTACTCTTTCATCTTTGATGTAATATACATATCTCAGTAGCTTCAAAAACTTTTGCACATGCTGATCCATAGAATTATTCCAGAATTTGAGTTCATTGAACTCTTTTCTCTTGTTATCATAATACCTAGCTGATATGTATTTCTCCTTGAAGTACCTTTTAAACCACTCCTGGTTGATTCTTCTTTAACTTGCATGAGGTGTTCCCACCAAATTAAAGATCTGACACTTAGGTTATAAATGGAAACTCTAGATTTTTCATTTTCTGAATACTTGTTGTATTCAAGCAGAGAGTATAAACACACACACACACAGATAAAAAAGACAAGAGAGATGAGTCGAATGTATCCAACTGGTTATATTCATCTTGATGGTATTATTTATACATCTTTATACGTGGTTAGAGCAGTTGCACCCACTCCAACTTCTTCTTTAACTAGACTATTACATAAGTAACTAATGAAAATTAAGGAGCCTGAAGCGTCCCCTCCAACATCCCCCCCACCTCAACATCTTTCTTCGTCCTGAAGAAAAAATTAACAACCATGAACTATGATTCCTTTGGTCTCTGTCAGCAATCGGGTAGTGGCCAATCTAGCCTTTCACCCCTTTCACCTTCCTGCCGGATTCATCATCCACGGTCCAGGAGCTTTTGGGCTTCCACCCTCTGCCATTGCACCAACTCACCATCTTCCTGAAAAACTTCTCAAATGACATTGAATAGATGTTTATGTGTTTCAGCACCAGGGGCTTGATCAATTTAAGTGTCCTTTTTTCATTATTAAATGTGAAGCGCTTTCTCTCTGTGGTATAGATGTCTTATGCTTCAATACATGGTTTTCGTAGACTCGGCTGTTGTGAGGCTTCCTGCAAGTTTAAAAGTGTCACTGTTGCTCATGGTCGATACCAACTGATATTGGTTGAGGCCGAAGACTTGTACTTTCAACTAACTTGACTCGACATATAGAGTCGGCTAGAGACCGACTTTAATAAGGGCGACAAGATGCCAACTTTATTACAATCCGACCAAAATTTTATGAAATTTTTTCGACCACTTAGTCGAACCCCGACCACAATGTTTGACCAACATTAAGGCTCGACCACTTTACAATATTGACCATAAAAGTAATATATAAGAGACCAACCAAATAATCATCGACCTTAGTTTTAAGTAATGACCTGACTACTTTGAGTTTCGACCACTTTTACATTGACCATATTTTAATATTTCTAAAATTTACAAATGTTTACATGACTCAACAATAACTCATCGACCAACATCATCAACTGAATAGGACAAACCCTACACATATCGACTCAAACTTAAGACATATTGATCACTTTTTATGCCTTAATCAAGCATGACGTAGAAAGCCTTTATCCTTATGGAATTCGATTGGCGGCTTAAAAGCATATCGACCTACCCCTCCAAAATATCGACCAAAGTTAAATTTCGTGTTGATCAAAGAAAAACATCAACCTTATTTTGACATATAATTTTACTTAAAAAATAAATAAATATTCGTAAAAAAAAAATAGCAGCCACATATTAACCTCGTGTATAAATATCAACTGAACAATATCAACAAACTTGAGGCTGGCCACAATAGCCATTCGAACTACTGCTTGACTTTCTTTGCATTAACTGCTGCCACTATTTTTCCCCATTGCCATTATTCTTCATCTCCAATACTTTTCTATTGGTTAAATATTGTAACAACTAATTGCTCCAAATTTTTTACATCAGTTAGTGATGGAGGATGATGGTAGTTAGTGCTGGAGGATGACGAATCTGGTCGAATAATTCTCTGGTCAACAGACTGGTATTTGATGGGATTCAACATTCAACGCGTCTCTTGCTGTAGTTGACCAAAATATGCAGTCTACCAGTAAATGGAAACTGAGTTGATTGTTCTTGTCGATGAAAATGACTGTGGTCTTTGACTAGCTTCTTCTCTATCGGTCAGCGTAGATTTCTTGTTATGCAAGCGTCTGTCGACTCCTTAGTGCACATTTTCAATGATGTACGCATAGATTATAGAACATATGCGTGTATGAGCATACAAAATATAAGAGTTTAACTTCATATTAACTTCAATAACCTCGACTGAAGAGATCAGTGGTTTCGCTGGTCGGTGTGCTAGTTTGCTCGCCTAGCGGTTGATTAAAATTCTATTGAATGCTATCAGTTATATTCACACGATCTGGTAGCCTCAATGATTCCACACACAGCAATCAATCTCAATTTTTCACGTAGCATCAATCTTATGAGTAGTATGATGTAATTTGTGTTGCAGGTTGTCCCTCATGTTTATTCTTTTCAAGCTTATTTTCATATTTGAACAAGCAAATTCATTGGGTTCCACATCTTAGTGGCATTGGGGTTCTTCAAATATGCAATATGGCAGTGCATGGCATTGATACTTGGACAACTTGTGACAGTCGGAATTCAAGCGTCTCCATCAGTTTCTTAACTGTCTCGGTCGAAGGCTTCACCCGACCACTTCTTTAAACAAAACTAAAACAAAGTCCAACCAGGATTTAAGTGGACAAAGAATGTGAAATTCCCATGGGAATTGCAAATTTTACAAACAATCTCAAAGCAAAATAACCAGTCAAAAAGTAAGATCTTATCTTTCTTTCACCAAGACGTCTACACATGAGTAGTCTATAAAAAAAGAAATCGTGATCAACGCGCATGTAGTCTTTGATTTCTTATGCACAGGAAGCCATTTTAACCTTTTCTTTTGTAGGCAGGAAAATTTTCAACATCCATCAACAATCAAGCAACGTTATTGATTCTTTGATTCTTGTAGTATCTTTTCTCCTCGTGGTCTTTTGCAGGTTCGATCCAGCTTCCATGCGCTGCTGCTGTCACCTAGACCGCATGAAAGAGGCAACAATGCCAGATGTTGTATTCAAGCAGAGAGTATAAGCACACACACAGAGATAATCAAGACAAGAGAGATGAGTCGAATGCATCCAACTGGTTGTATTCATCTTGATGGTATTATTTATACATCCTTATATGTGGTTGGAGTGGTTGCACCCGCTCCAACTGCTTCTTTAACTAGACTATTACATAAGTAACTAATGACAATTAAGGAGCCCGAAGGGCCCCCTCCAACAATACTCATGCATTCTGAAATACTTTTTCATTCCAAGAAGCCATGCCTCTGCTTCTTGACATGTATTGCTTTCTCCATCAAAGGTGGGAGTCCTTTTCTTCCTAAATTCACCCTGTAAGATACCTATGTGCTTCTTTATTCTCTCACTTCTTCTGGAAGTATGTCTTGGGATTCCTTGAGAACCCTTGGAGTCATCTGAACGAATGGAAAGAGATTTTGGATAGGGCATTATGTTATTTTTACTCACAGAATCCCTTCTAGGGCTTGGAGTTCTTCTCTTAGAACAACCTCTAAAGTGGCTACCTGCATCTCTTCCTTCTTGGCCCTTGTTGCTTGGGTTATTGTAACATCCCGAAATTTCACAAAAAATTAAAAATTTTCAACGTAGCATTAAATGTTGTACTTTGCTGTGCAGAATTATACTAAATGCTTCTATGTAGAAATGCTGAAATAAATGTTTGTAACGATCATAGATATATTGTTTTGCGACATGATAAGAGATGAAATTAAATCTACATTAAGATGCTATTGATTGTTTTCTTGTCTCAGCTGTATTTTTTAGATTACTTAAGTCAATGCTTAAACAATTATTAATGTTTATAAGTGCTAACTGTTGTTCTTCATTTGATGATGAAGGGGTCCTATGGGTACCCTGAGGCTTACTTAGCATTTATGCTAAAGCATTTGAACCTTCTTTTTCGCAGAATTGCAAGTAAGAAAGATACGTCCCTCCCAGTAATGCAAAGTATTTCTAAGAAGTCTTAAATGCACTTTTAGTTAACCGTCAATGTTTAGTGATAAGTATGATGTACTTCATGGAGAGAGCTTAATAATGTTTTGAATCTCAGTCTTACTTCTGTAAGTGTTCTACTTAAATCTTTGATTGAATTTCTAGAAGTTGTAAATGCTATTTACAAACTCTAGATTGTAAGGAGTCGCTACAAGGAGAAAACTACTCTAAATGCTTCTTCAACTACATCCAAGAAAAGTGGCCTATATGCTTGTCATACTGTTAACTTCCTTCTCGACGTTGTGTAATTTGTAAAGTTCATAAATTTGTATAATGTTTAAAGGTTCTGAACTTAGGATTTGAGAATAGAGTGTTTCGATATAAAAATGTCTTATGACTCGAAGTTTAAACATGTTAGATCATTAGAATTTAGGCTTGCAGATGTATTGCAAAAACTCCTTTTATTAATCTATTCCATAAGAGCATGACCAAGGGGATAAATTATTAAATGACTTATCTAATGTTTCTAGTTGTACATTATATACTTTGTACAACTCCAAAAGAAATATTTATTAATCCTTATGGTTCTAATACCATACCTGAAAGGTTTGATTAAAAAGTGTTCTATATAATTTACTAGCGTATTATAAATAAACATGAGTCTTTGGACTTAGGGCATTATATGATATACTAGGGTTATGAATTCCATCGTGATAATGGCCAACATTAACCTTGATGCGCTACAATGTGGCACCTAGATAACTATAGAAACGATAATGTAAACTTTGATAACATACGACCCTACTTAAATTGGAAATTGGTAAGTGTTACTATGGAGAATGTTTGGAAAGGTTTGATATGTGGTTACGTTGACAGACAACAGTACGTTGCTAGCTCAATTATTAAAAGGGTAATAAAGGCAACAGGATTCGATTGCCCGTTGGAATCCAACGTGGTAACGTTCATGTGGTATCCTAGGTTAAGGTCCCAACCCTAACAGCTCTCAGGATTATCACTCAAGTAGCATAACCATTCTACATTCATTATTCCGGAGTGGTGTAGTAACGAGGCCGACAGGGCTGCGAAACTTTAGGGTTTTGTTTTTCAGGTTTTGAGAGTTCCTCCAATGATTCGAAACTGTGACCTGAGAGTGATTACTGTTACAAGTTGATAGTTTAAGAGCTGAGCTCTGGTGTGGAAGTTCACTCCATTGTTTTGGTATTTGAATGGCTCAGGAAAAGTCACGCCGGTTTTAGTGGTGCTCGGCTTTGAAGCTGGTTCTTGAGGACTCCTTCCTCAAGTTCAAAACCACAACCTGTAGGGAAGGGTTGACAGTTTTCAAGGTTTAAGAGCTGAGCCAGTTAATGTGGATGTAAAAGCTACATTCATCAAGCAAGTTGTGTGTGACTTTGGATTCAAAGCCAGTTGCAGAAGCTGTTGATTTCAACCTTTGGTTTAATGTAAAGGTAATGTCTCTTCTGAAATTTTTGTGTTGATGCAATCATCTATATTGTTTTAAGCTTGGAACTTAAGTTTAACCACCCTCTATGTTATTGGCAGATACTTTCACCTACAGGATTCTACGCTGAAGCGAAGTGGGAAACTACTGCTTGAAACGGTAAGTCTCGGTGGTTTCTCCTGACAAATGTTAGCTGTGTTATGTTTGGCTGGAGCTTTCGATTTTCAAAAGGTGTGGTCGCTATTGAATTCCTTCATGCTATGATGCATGCATAGGGAGGATTGAATCCTCTACCTACCCTGATGATGTATTCTACAGTGTTACTGTATGTCGAAATGTATTACTTGTTTCGAGGGTTTTAACCCTCGACTATCGGATAAATGAAAAGGGTTCGGCCTATGGTTTTTATACTATGCCTGAAAAAAATGCTCTGTGTTATTTGATGTCAATGTTTATTGTATTTGGTTAATGGCTGAGAGCCAAAGCTCATTTTTTTGTTTTGAAACCTCGAACCCTTGGTTCATCATGTGACGATGATGATGAATGCTTTGTGTTATTGATGGCCAAGAGCCAAAGGTTACTTGTTTTGTTTTGAAACCTCAAAACCCTAACCTATTTGGTTTAGAAGGTAACTTTGAAAGTTTTGAGAGGTCGAACTTGAAAACTGAGACCTAGTCTGGCGTATCTATTTGGTTTCGTTGCAAATAATGGTTACAATAGGAAAGTAATACTACTATTTGATGTTGATGCTAAAATGTTATTCAAAAACTTGACTCTGCTAGTCAATGTTGAACCTAGCAAATGAAATTAGTGTCTTTAAGAAAAAATATGGGTTTTATAAAGAGACTTATGGAAATAAGAAGGGATCTTAAATTCAATTGAGTTCTATCTTGTAATTGCTGTGTATTACATTTGTTGAATGTCTTATGAAATGAAAAGCTTGGGTTCTATAAGTGCGCATTCGTCTCTAAGCATAGTTATTTGTTTGTATAAGTGTTTTACTTTAAGAATGTTGGTAATGTTTCATATTACAGAACCATACTACAGAAGTAGATAGAAATATTTATAGAAGTTTTCGAATGGATATTTAGTAAGAAGCTATAATAAAAGAAATCTTTTGCAGAGTTTAGAAAACGTGGAAATATTAAACCCTATATTAATTAGTTGTTGCAAAGGCAGAGATACTTTTGTATCAGGATAATATGTGTAATTCTATGATTTGTTTATAGCTATTTAAAATTTCATAAAATTAATGATAAATGTCTATAATAGAGTTTGCATACTATGATCTTTGAAAAGAACATAATAGAGTAGGTAGTGTTTATCTACTTGCAAAGTAGAGTTGATTTTAAATGAAAACCCTAGGTTTTGTACAAAACGTAAGATGTTTGCTTCTCATGCTATAAAAAATTATAATGTCTGTATGACAAGAATGTCGTTACATTTCATGAGACTTGACCTAAAATACTTAAATTTGCAGAATATAATATATAGGAAAATTTGAAAGAAAATACATAACATAAAAGGAAATCCTTAAGAAAAAGCATGACGGAGTTAGTCTATTCATTCAATGCATATAATTGATCTATTGTTAATTCTCCCTTCCCTATACTAGTGTACGATACAGACAACTGTATGTGTTAAAATACAGGGACGAAATTTTATTCTATCAAATCATATACTTATTCAACAGTCTACAGAATCATTAACAGATCAGAAATTCAAACTTTTACTTCTACATTATCAATATTTAACTACAGGATACTAATTAAACGTCTATAGAATTAAATGATAATCACTTAGGAGATGAAATAACAAGTAGAACCTGTAACTATAGATAGGGTGGACAAACACCCAAGGAGGCCTGTTCCTCCCAACCTTCTCCAGAAGAAGGAGCCAAACTACTTGCCTCCTTTGGACCCCCGAGCCTATTTACTGAACCAATAGGTAGAGGAATCTATGTAGAAGCAAGGCACTCAATTTGTATAACCAACAAGCGATCGAGACTTTCCAAAAAACTCAATCTCGGCACTCAGCAGTAAAACTATGTACACAACAGTAAACAAGGCAGACTTACACCATGATAAAAAACCTAGACTTCCCCTCATCGAATCTCTTGTGTGCATATAGCAGAACCACAAGGTAAGTTTCCTCGTCAGGAAAAGTTTTTAACCTCAGTCCAAATTTGATGGCTCTTAAAAAGACTGCCTAGGTCTTTAGTGGTCATTTTTCAATAAATGAGCCTCAATCTCCAGTCCCATCTTTCAGGGCACTATGACCACAATTCAAGGGAGTTTTCCCATACCAATAGCTAGTTATTTGCCTCATGATGCTGCCAGTTTTCCATTCCCTTCTACCCCAGATTTCATTCCACCAAGTGGATCAATAAACACTCTTTTAACAGTTCTCCTTGGGTGAGTGTCTCCTATTTTATTTATTTAAATAATAATATTGTGTAATTACAGTCATCCTTGGACACTTGTCCTAATATAAAAATCTACAATAAAAGTTAAGATAATGTCTTCTTCAAACATAAAATGTTTTCAGTAAAGGGATATGTTACAAACACCCCCACTTAAGTTCAAAATCCTCCTCGATGTTCCTTATTCTTCATCAGAGCCGCCCTAGAACATAACCGGATATGCTGCCCACATGTTACTTTCCAGTTCCCAAGTAGATTCATCAGGGCTAAGGTGGTTCCATTGCACCTTTACCTACCCTATGGTACAATTCCAGAACATAATTTCCCTCTTGTCGAAAATACAGTCTGGTTCCACCTGAAAATATCCTTCAAGTTCCACCTGTATGTCATTTCAATTCAGCACATGAGTAGCATCGTGCACATATTTCTTTAAAACATAAATATGAAAAACATTATGGATCCTTAAATTAGATGGAAAAGCCAACTGATATGCAAGAGGTCCAATCCTTGATAGGACTTCAAATGGTCCACAGTATCGTGGTGCTATTTTAGCACAGCTCCCAAGCTTAACAGAACTTTTCTTGGGTTTTACCTTTACAAAGACATGATCTCCAACCTGAAATTCTCTTTCAGTGCATTTCATATCTGCATAACTTTTTTGTTTATCTTGTGCAACTTTTTTCACGGTCAACTCCATCTCTTTTAACAAATCTGGTCCTAACATTAATATGTCAACACAGTTATCCCAAGAAATAGGAGTACAAC
This sequence comes from Larix kaempferi, assembly GCA_027924585.1. Classification (NCBI taxonomy): domain Eukaryota; kingdom Viridiplantae; phylum Streptophyta; class Pinopsida; order Pinales; family Pinaceae; genus Larix; species Larix kaempferi. Next base: position 1,382,129 of record BSBM01001710.1, read on the forward strand.
ATCTTCCTCTAATAAAATCTCAAATGGACTAAGTCTAGGAGATGCTTTATAATTATTATTGTATGCAAATTCATCTAAATCCAAATTGTCTTCCCAATTAGTTGGCTGATCTTTAATAGACATTCGTAACATATCTTCTAAAATCTGATTAACCCTTTCAATATGTCCGTCAGTTTGTGAATGGAAAGCAGTACTGAAATTTAATTTAGTATTTAAACCCTTAAACAATGTTGTCCATAAATTTCCAGTAAACTTGGAGTCTCGGTCATAAATAATTACCTTTGGAATCCCATGTAAGCGAAATATTTGCTTCATAAACACATCTGCAATGTTAGTATCTTTGAAAGTAGTCTTAACAGGAATAAAATGAACAGATTTACTAAGTTTATCCACAACCACCATTATTGATTCATTATGTTTCTAATTCTTAGGTAAACCTGTAATAAAATCAATACTTATGATTTCCCATTTCCATTATATAATTGGCAATGGCTACAATAGGCCAGCCGGGTGTTGATGTTCATCCTTAATGGTCTAACATTCAAAACACTTGGCTATGTACTCAGCCACTGTTACACCAAAATGTCATCACCCTTGTGCAAGTGTCACAAGTGTCACAAATGCTGCAAGTGTCGTCATCCTGTCTTAGTGTCATTACCATGGCCATTGCAAGTATCGTCCTTATGACCAAGTGTCGTCATCATGACCGTTGTGATAATGTCGTCATATTGACCATTGTGTAAACTCTTTGCTATTTACCTAAACTCATTTTAGAGTAAAAACACATCCCTGAAGTTTCCCATGACTGGACGGCTTCACTGACCTACTTTTCAAGGTCGTCGCAGTCTACGCTTGTGCAACATGCGATGTCACAGGTTGTCCTAATGAAACCTGCGACGATGTCAGTTATTTGGATAAAAGAGTATCTTCTAGCCCATTCTCAAAGATGAGTGATGTGGAGGCCTATCCCTAGGCTCTAGGTGAGATGGCATTTCGGTTCCTAACCTTATGGAAAGATCCCTTAACCATCTCCCCCTAATCCTAAACCTACGCTATCTCTTTAGCCCTATATAAACACCCACTCTCTCCATGGGAGTGGGGGGAAGGTCTATGGTACCGTTATGGTGATAGGATCCATATTGGTGATTAGGAAGCTTGTACCATCTTGGAGACTTGGCTTGGACATGTTGGATGGAGGATACGATGTTGAGGCTTTGGTTGTAGCTTCATCTTTTCTATGTATTCCCACTTTTTATACAGTTAATATAACCTCTTTTCATAAATGTTGTCTCATTGATAATGTTTAGAACTTTCTTCCTCAACTGTTAGTTTAGATCATTTATTTTTTAGATATCTTGTACTGCTTGTATTGTTTCTATATTGTCTTGACAGGTCTTGCAGCTATAGATCTGACAACCGTGAGACTTGGAGCAACAACAGGGAGAAGGATCCGCGATCTGAAAGGTATGATATCTAAGTACTCGATCTATAACTAGATCTAGGAAATGCATTTTGTATTCTATACTATTTGTTCTGGAATCACTTGAACTAGGGAGATCTGGCTCGCATCTGCTCGAGTGGGTTGTCCATTAATAAATCTGGCGACCATAATGGGGAAGAACATTGTTGTTTTGAATCTGAATGTTAGCTTTAGTTGATTACTTTTCCAAGCCATCTCTTTGGACATTTGCTTCTTAAGCCCTTTCACCATCAGATCTTCGCTTTGAAGAGTCTGATTGCCTTCCTTTGAGTTTGTACTTCTCATTGGAAGACCTTTTTATGCTCATTATCTAGAGAATTGGTTCATTTTTGGACTTAGATCTCGCCTGTAGCACCTGGGTAGTGTACCCAGAGCGACACTGTGTAGTTTTTGATCTCTGTTCTTTGCCTGTTAGTCTGTCATTGCAGCCCTTCCATTGGTATACTGCGACGTCGTCGCACTTCCCACACTAGTGAACTGTGACGTCGCACTATGCATAAGCACAGAGTGCGCCGATCTTCCATTTTTTGTCATACAGGCACCTTTTCTCCATTTATGATTTGAATTTTGGTTTGTGTATAGACTCCTCTACACTGTACATTCCAGGCAGAGCCCCTTTTGTCCAGCAATGTTTTGTTTGGCTTGTTTGTATTGGTTTTTGGGCCTTTTGAGTTTTGGATTCATGTTTGGCCCTTTGAGTAAAAACTAGTGTTTTGCTTGGTTGATGTACCTTCCGAACACGAGGCCATATATTTTCTTTGTGGTGAACACATTGACCCAATTCCTGATGGATCCGAGGAGAGTTCACCTAGTAGCTGCAAATCATGTTTTGAGGTACCTGAAGGGTACAATGGACTATGGGATAAAGTATAAGGTGAATCAAAAGTTTAACCTAGAGGGTTGTGTTGATTCGGATTGGGCAGGTAGTTCCATTGATCGGAAGAGCACTTCGGGGTGTTGCTTCTGTATGGGATCAAGTGTGATCTCTTGGTTTAGCAGGAAGCAGTCCTGTGTGGCATGTAGTACAGCTAAAGCAGAGTATGTCGCAGCTTGTTCAACTAGTTGTGAGGTAGTATGGCTTAGGAAGCGACTGTCTGATTTGTTTGATCTCCAGTTGAGTACTACTTGTATATATTGCGACAACCAGAGTTGTGTGAAGTTGTTAGAGAACCCAGTGTTCCATGACAAGTCGAAGTACATTGAGATCAAGTTCCCCTATATCAGGGATATGGTGCAGAGAGGAGGAGTGAAGCTCCTGTATGTTGCGACAGACGAGCAGATAGCTGATGTGTTGACCAAGCCGCTTGCTAGAGTGAAGTTTGAGTACTTCAAAGGGAGACTTGGTGTACTTCAGATCGAGATGCCTTCCAGAGGGAAGTGATGAGTCCGAAGACACAGATGCACATGAGCCGTTCCAACATGGTGGCAGGTTAGTCCTCCCATGGTCATTGATGTAAGTGCTAGGGCCATTTCAACATGGTGGTAGGTTAGTCCTCCCATGGTTGTTGATGTAAGTGTTGGGGCCATTCCGACTGGTGGCAAGTTAATCCTCCCATGGTCGTTGATGTAAGTGCTATGGCCATTCCGACATGGTGGCAGGTTAGTCCTCCCATGGTTGTTGATGTAAGTGCTGGGGCCGTTCTGACATGGTGGAAGGTTAGTCCTCCCATGGTCATTGATGTAAGTGCTGGGGCCGTTCCAACATGGTGGTAGGTTAGTCCTCCCATGGTCGTTGATGTAAGTGCTGGGACCATTCTGACATGGTGGTAGGTTGGTCCTCCCATGGTCGTTGATGTAAGTGCTGTGATCCTTTCACATGGTGGTAGGTTAGTCCTCCCATGGTGAGTGTAAGTGCTGTGTGTGTGCATATGGGTTGTGCTCCATGGACTATGTGGTGATCTGAAGACATTGATGTGACAGTTTGGTACAGAGGTTTTGCAGAGGCATATAATCAGTCCTGAGATGCCCTTGCAGGTTTTGTAGTGGTAGTGTAATCAGTCTTGAGAGATCTTGCAGGTTTTATAGTGGCAGTGTAATCAGTCCTAAGAGATCTTGCAGGTTTTAGAGAGGAAGTGTAATCAGTCCTCTGGTGTACCTACTTGTTGGCTAGATCACAGAGATGATGATGATCAGGATGATCATGTGATGATATACATCAGATAGATGTATGGTGAGTATCAGTTTGATACTCTGTGTTCATGGACAGGTTGTGCAGTGGCATGTAAAAGATCCTAGGAGATTCGATAGGTCGAGCTGTGTGCTCATAAAAGGCCTGGGATGCTCTTACGAGGTCTTGTAGACGCACGTGATAAGTCCTGAGGATTCCACAGTATGACCAGTGATGATGAAGACCTACAAGTGGTGGGCCTACATCCAGTATGAAAAAGGAGTGGCTCTGTAGAACTTCCTATGTCGAGTAGATTCAAATATTGATTGAGATAGCAATAGCAGTGATGGTGATGGTGATTCGAGGATGATGATTTGCTAATGATGATCTAGAGAAGAAGACTTGTGCTAGCAGATCTGTGTCGAGAAATACCTTCCTAGTTAAGAGGGAGTGTTGATGTATATGTAACTTCGGAATGTATTTTACCCATGTGTATTGTATTCCTATAGAGATGTTATTATTCCTCTATACGGAAGTGTCGCCATTTATATTGTAAGTATCGTAACTTATACTTCATGGGTTATTAGACCACCTTGATGGGGTCAGCCCTATATGAGTCATGTGGGTAAAAGGGTTATTAGACCACCAAGTGTGGGGTCGGCCCGGATTAAGTTAACCATGGGTTAAGCTAAACAAGTAGGCCCCATTAGTTTATTGGGCAGGACATGACAAGTATAAATAGAGATCGGGAGATCTCTATTTGATCACTCATTACTCACACTTCTCTCATTCGGAAAGTGGCGCACTTGTGAGGAGGAGGCTCTGTTGCTAGGAGAAGACTATCTCTTGTACTTGGTTTGTATCATTGATCTATCTATCTCTGAGCAAGTTATTGGGGTTTTTCACCTTTATGGTTTTCCCCAAGTAAAACTCTGTGTCTCTTGTGTTTACATTATTGTGTCCATGATTGATATGCTGTAGATATGCTATACTTGTTGTTCTCTCAGTTAAGATCCTAGATCAGATTGAAGGAAATTATGAAAAACTAACAATGTGTTGAATTTCGAAATCATACTCACTAAGGAAAGCTAGCCACTTAGCTTGCCTTGCGTTAAGATTTGTTTGATCCAAAAGATATTTTAAACCCTTATTATTTGTCATTAGTATAAACTTTCTTCCAATGAAGTGATGGTGCAACATTTTCAGTGCATGTATCACGACTGCCAACTCTAGATCATAAGTTGCATAGTTCTTTTCGTGGATTTTTAACTTTCTAGACTCAAAAGCAATAGCGTGACCTTCTTGAGTTAAGACACCTCGAAGTCCCTCGTTACATGCATCAATGCATACAACGAAGTCCTTATTAGGATGAACAATTTTTAATATAGGTGTTGTTAATAACTCTTTTATCTTTTTAAAACTTTCTTCGCATTTCTGATGCCAGACGAATTTCTTCCCTTTCTTTTGCAAAGAAGTTATATGATTCGCAATTCTAGAGAATCCTTCAATAAAATTTATGTAGTAACTTGTTATTCCCATAAATGACCGTACATCAGTTACGTCTTTAGGGACATGCCACTCATTAATTTCTCTTATTTTATCTGGGTCGACATACATTCCGTCTTTAGAGATTATGTGAACTAAGTACTGTATTTTATCTTTATAAAAGTCACATTTACTGAACTTAGCATAAAGTTGATGCTCTCTTAATTATTCTTAAATGTTCGTCATGCTCTTCTTTAGTTTTTGAGTAGATTAGAATATCATCATTGAACACGATTACAAACTTATCTAAGTACTTATGCAAAACATTATTCATCAAGCACATGAACACTGCCAGTGCGTTAGTTAGCCCAAAAGGCATAACTATGAACTCATAGTACCCATAACGAGTTCTTAAAGTAGTTTTGAGAATGTCTTCATCCTTTATTCTAACTTGATGATATCCAGACCTTAAATCAATTTTAGTGAATATCTTTGCTCCATGTACCTGATCGAATAGATCGTCAATGCGGGGCAAGGGATATCAATTTTTAATTGTCATTTTATTAAGTTAACGGTAATCTATGCACAGTCACATGGTATTGTCTTTCTTTTTAACAAAGATAACTGGTGCTCCACAAGGAGACACACTAGGCCTTATGTAGTTTTTATCTATTAATTCTTTCAGCTGAGATTTTAGTTCATTTAACTCCAGAATATTCATTCTGTAGGGATCCTTTGAGTTTGGTACTACACCTGGTACTAACTCAATGGTGAAATCAAGTTCTCTTTTCGGAGGTAGTCCTGTAATTTCTTCTGGGAATACATTAGAAAAGTCCCTAAGAATAGGTATGTTTTCCATTTTTGTCTTATCTTCTTTAGATGAACATTTGTCATTAATAACATTCACAACAAACATTTTACAGCCCTTTCTTGCAGCTCTCTTTACTTGTAAAGCAGAAATTTGTCTTACAGATGTTTTCCTAGGAATTCCTTTTACTGTTTTTGTATTACCTTCAATATTCAAACAAGTAAAAGATTTTTCATAACAGTTGAGTACTACTCTATGTTGTTCAAGCCAATTCATTCTGATTAACAAATCATATGACCCTAATGGAAAAACATTCAAATTAACTTGCATTTTCAGCTAACTCATAAGTGCATCACAATTTTCGACAAATACTGTAACTTTTCTTTTAGTGCTTGTTGCTAGCTGAACTAACCATGAATTATCAAATTTTTCTACCGTTAACTTGTAACCTTTCACTAAACTGTTGATGTTTATGTAACTTCGGAATGTATTTCACATATATGTATATTGTATTCCTATAGAGATGTTATTATTCCTCTATACGGAAGTGTCGTCATTTATATTGTAAGTGTCGTAACTTATACTTGATGGGTTATTAGAACACCTTGTTGGGGTCGGCCCTGTATAAGTCATGTGGGTCAAAGGGTTATTAGACGACCCTATTGGGGGTCGACCATGTGGGTCAAAGGGTTATTAGACCACCCTATCGGGGGTCGACCCAGTCAGCATTATGTTATGTGGTTAAGTTAAGGCCAACCTAGTAAAGGTTATTAGGCAATTCAAGTCAAGTATAAATAGAGTGCGGGAGGCGGGAGGCACTCTATTTGATCATTTTATTCTCTCACACAATCTTTGGAGAGTGCCGCACTTCTGGAGGTGGAGAAGCTGCTACTAGGAGATGTCTATCTCTTATGCTTGGGTTGTATCATTGTTGTATCTATCTCTGAGGATGTCACGTCCCCTCCCATCATACTTGGCAATGGAGAGGATCATGATGCTAAAACCGGGCATCTAGCCCCATGAACTTTTAGATAAGCATTCACATAATATAAAAGAACATATGGAAATGTATAAATATAAGAAAACACAGCGGAAGTAATTACAATAACACATCCATCATACATTCATGATATTCATCAAACAAATAATTGCAAAGTTAAGACAAGAGAGTACTTATCTTAAAACAAGAAGTCCCGAGCAACCAGCTATGCAACTGCAACGTTCCACCCAACCATAGGCTAGTTTTGCTTATCAACCTCTTGATACAACTGCCACCCCCGAGATGGGCATGATTTCTACAAGGAACCAGGGAACAACAGACTCACACATAGCCAAGCATACACCAAGATGAGCCAAGCCAATCTACAATTGGGTTTATCAGGCTGCTAGGAAATGGAAAGGAAGAATTGCTAAGCTAGTGAGCTCAAGCACAGAGCCAGGGGTACCTCTACAAGATCTATCTAGCTTGGCACCCATAATGCCTACACACCCCACTCAAGGAAGTATTCCCTTCACCAATGCACAGTCCCTCAGGCCATACCTTCCAATCTAGAGTGTCTAAGCTGTGCATAGAAGAGTAGCCATCCCTCTTGATCTTCTTGAGAGGTTATTCCCCCCCCCCCACTAGGTTTATCAAACCAATTTTGTCCACTACCACTCCAAATCTCTTGCTCACATATTCAACCCAAAACAAGGATGCACATAACAGTAGAATTATAAGTGCTGGGCATGAAGAAGTGTTTTTACAGTGAGATGCCGAAAGATGGGGTTTTCATTAGCTTCCGAAAAACGTGGGAAACCCAAAAATGAAACTGGAAGATAGGGAACAACCTTGGGAAGCCAAATCCATTTTTAGAAAAACGTCAATGGACATTCTGGGGAAAAAACGGCCTCCATAACAGTCCCAAATCGTGGTCCTCCTCTCCCAGCCACTGTGTAACACAAAAACAAGCTCACGGCCATGGAAAAATGCAGGAAAAAGATGAAAAACGTGATGGGGAAAGCCCAGCTAGCTCATGCTGCGTGAGAGGGAAAAGGCCATGGGTTCAGAATGGATTTGGGCACCATTTCGTGGGTGTTTTCTTGCCCCAGAAGAAGAAGTACATTTTTCCAGGTTGATGGCTTTCCCATGCACGAAATTGGCTGCCATACCTCTTCATTCCCAAGGAATTAACGACCTCAACCAATTTTTGGAAGAATTAAATGATTGGGTGCATAACCCAAAATGGCTAGTTGGTGGTTTATGGGTTTTCTCATTGACACCTGGATTAACACCATTGGCTCAAGGGTTTGAATAATTTCCCTCTCTATTCCTTGTAGAATCATGCCCCCATCTCTTTGTTGCATTGCATAGCTAGTTGTGGGTTTTTCATTAAAATTTGTATTTACATGATTTCTTAATTTACATTGTGCCTATCTAGCACAAGAACCATAGGCATCTATTTTTAATTGCCGATACATAAAACACCAAATCAATGGTGGGGCCTTGGCCTTGAGCTCCTCACCATGATTAAATAACAATATTTACATCATTTACGATTTAATGCAAAGGGGATCAAAATGGGGACATGACAGAGGAAGTTATTGGGGTTTTTCACCTTTATGGTTTTCCCCAAGTAAACTCTGTGTCTCTTGTGTGCTTGCATTATTATGTCCATGATTGATATGTTGTAGATATGATGTACATGTTGTTCTCTCAGTTAAGATCCTGGATCAGATTGAAGTAAATTATGAAAAACTAACATGGTATCAGAGCTAGCCCGGAAGAAGGCATGGTATGGCATGTATGACACTTGTTGCACTTGAGATGCTAGGGCTTGATATAGCAAAAACACGTCGTCGTAGAACATTCGCTATAAATCCATCGTGATGAAGTTTTCAGATCTGAAACTATTACAGGTTGAATATCAGATCCCCATGTTCCTTGTGTCCAAAGGACAACTTCTAATTCCTTGTACTTTGTGTTTTATGATCTGTACAATCTAGGATTTCGGCCTCTTCCATATCTGAGTCATAAACAGGTGACCTGAGAAAAAAGGTCATAACGTAGGCTAGGAAGCTCCAAATGAAATTTCATAAAAAGTGACAGGTAGTGCACGGCCTGTACTTTCTCAAGTAACTTGTTTAGATCCCTGAAACTTATCCAGTGACATGTGGCACGTTGTACAATTTTGCTCTCATGTTTTATCCCATAAACAGGTAACGTTGCAACACTTGGAATAAATCTCTCTTAGAGAATACATTTGAGGTCAGACCTATGGGGTTGGAAGGGTGACAGTTCAGGATACCACAAAAAAAGGTTTTAGGCCCCGTGGATTTGAAATTTCAGAGTTAGACAAGAAGCAATCAGGTGCATATTTCTCTCAAAACAAAATTATTTTTTGAGCACCTTCATTCATGGATTTGGGAATTTAGGGTTTCGAAGAAAGTTGGAATTTTTGTAGTTGGAGACCATGATTGGATGCTACTCATAAAAATCGAAATTTAGAAACCAAGATAAAAAAAATTTGTTGGGCAGAAGGCTGGGCTTGATTAGACCTTAATTCAGGACTCTGATCGGAAAAGTGGAAAATCAGGGCTTCTGCAAAAATGAGAATTTTTGAAATCTGTGACCACGGCTGGAAGCTCCTATGAAAAATAGAAGCTTAGAGCTTTGGATCGAACCTTTTGATTGGGCAGAAGGGTGGGCTTTATCAAACCCTAGTTTGGGGTCATGTCTAGTGAATCCAGAAGTTTCAAAGGCATTTTTGAGGGGTGCAACTTTGCACTTTTCAAATTCTGAGTATACCAGGTTGATCAGCTCATCAAGGAACATATTTCTATCCTTTTAGAAGTTTGAAATTCAAAGTTTGAATATTTAGGGTTTCCATGACAAACCCTAATCCAGCTCAAGATCCAGTTCCTACAAATCAAGTGGATTGGGTTAATCCTGGAAGAGAATCGATTGGTACCCTGCATAAGTGAAGAAGTTCTTGCTTCAGAGGGAGATGAGGCTAAGGCCTTACATAAGAAGATTACAAGCAATCTCGACAAGTATGACTTATCCAGGTACGTCTCTAGATTTGTTCATGATTAATTTTTTGGTATGTTTGTCTTCATATTATTACATTTAGTACAATATTGATTAAATTTAGACTTGTTGTGTCACCTTAATAAAATTATGAATGCATGATAAAAGATATTCATTGGTTAGGGTGGTCACACTTATGATTGTACTAATGCATTATGGTGTTGTATGAGGTTTATGTTATCCGCTAACATGAAAGGTACACCAAGAAATACAAATCATGTTCTAGATCAAGAACATATGATCATGGTAACATGAAGACAAAGATTCATCCATTGTCATGGATCACATAGAAGATCTATTTACGAGGTATGTATGACTTGGCTCTATAATGGTTAACTTATGAGATATTAAGGTTACTAGCACAAGTAATTGAAGATAACAAGAAGACATCATGTGGGTATGTTAGACATAACTAGCTAACATAGTAATCCAGGTATGTTTTACCTAAATCAAGTTAGAATCTTACCTTGTGTTAGGATCCCTTATATAAGTATACATGGTATGATTGGTTATGTTTATTCATAAAGTTAGAAATGTAAGTAATCAAGGGTTTATACATATTATGTCTCTTATCTTGATTGATGATTTGACTAACCAGAAGAGTCCTATGATCAAATAAGAATATGCATGACTAAAAGAAGACTTCCCTAAAACCTTGAATACTAATGTTTATTATCTGTGTTTGAAATAATCATGACTATACATGTTTAAGATTATTGTGTTTTGATAGTATTAAGATTATACTAATGAATGTGTGATTATGTATGAGACCTCGAGGATAACACAATGATGATACTAATAAGCATGCATAGTGATTAAGAATGGATATAAGTTCAAGGATAGGTAATCAAGGAAGCAAAGATCAAGAGGGAGCACACTTTAGTATTTTCTACAAGGATGCAGATATTCAGAGGGAGTTGACCACTTCTCACAATCCACATCAGAATGGAGCTGTAGAAAGGAAGTAAAGACTGAGAGGGTGTCAACCCAACAAACAAACAAAGATAAGTATTTGAATTATCATTTCTTGCATATTTGATTGTTTAAATAATACTGCTCAATACTATATATACTAATGTTCCTAGAATTAGGTTGTGTATTATGCATATTAGAATAATTGCATTAATGAACAGTATACTACTAATATGCATGTGATGGGTAAATGGCCTATGGAACTGTACAACATTCTATTGCTATTTATCTAGAATGAAACCTCTTTGCTGACATGTTGGGAGTAGTGCAAACTCTTAACAATGTTATGGTAGAGATTGCAAGGCATCTAGAAAGTTACAGGATATGGATGAATGTTGTATTGAAGCATTGGCTAAAATAATTGCATGGCCATATGACATATTTCTTTATGTGTAAGAATTTGTTCTCAAAACTATGAGATGTTTCTAACCATGCAATTTAACTTGTTTTGTAGGAAAGATCGTATACTTTCACCTACAAAAGAAGGACTACAATATTTGTTCCAACAACAATGATATCTATTGAAGATATTGAAGATATTGAAGTTCCCAGGATCTGGGATGAAGTAATGGAAGAATGCCATGATCCATCGATCATGAAGAGTGATGTTTGGGATGTAGTCCCAAGACCTGAAGGGAAGTCTGCTGTGAATTCCAAATGGATCTATAAGGTCAAGCATGCTGCAGATGGTAGCATGGAGAAATACAAAATGAGGTTTGTAGCTCATGGCTTCTCCCAAAAAGAGGGATTGAGTATGAAGAGACTTTTAAACCTATAGCCAGGCACACTTCCATCATATCAGTACTTGCTCTAGATGTAGTGATGAAATGGAAGATACACCAGATGGATGTCAAGACAGTTTTCTTGAATGGTGTAGTAGAAGAGGAAGTGTATGTGGAGCAGCCACTTAGTTTTGAGACACATGACGACAAGTCATATATGTGCAGAACTTGGTATGGTAGGATAGACAGCTTTCTATCTAGTTTGGACTTTACCAAGAGTAAAGTGGATTCCAACCTTTACTACAAGGTTGAGGAAGGCAATCCAGTGATACTACTTTTGTATGTCGATAACCTGTTTGTTACAGGTGAGGATAGATTGATTGCCGACACACAGCGGAAGCTTGTTGCTAAGTTCGAGATGAAGAACTTGTGGATGATGCACTACTTTCCAGGCATGGAGGTGCGGTAGAGTGCAGATGGAATCTTCCCTGGACCAGGGAAGTTTGTAGTAGAGATCCTGAAGAGGTTCAGGATGATGGACTGCAAGGATGGCATCGAACCTGAAGCTTCTGTGTGATGCTTCATCTGATCCGGTTATGTCACTGTGTATCGTCAGATGATTGGGTCCTTGATGTACCTGACGAACAAGAGACCAAATATTTTCTTTGCGGTGAACACATTGAGCCAGTTCCTGACTGATCCCAGAGGTGTTCACCTGGTTGCTGTAAAGCATATTCTGAGGTACCTGAAGGGCACGGTTGACTATGGGCTAAAGTCTAATGTGAATCAAAAGTTTAACCTCTAGGGTTATGTTGATTCATATTGGACAGGCATTGTTGTAGATAGGAAGAGCACTTCTGGGTGCTGCTTCAGTATGGGATCAGGTGCAATCTCTTGGTTTAGCAGGAAGCAGTCTTGCGTAGCACTGAGTACAACTGAAGCAAGGTATGTTGTAGCTTGCTCAGCTAGTTGTGAGGCAGTATGGCTTCAGGAGCTACTATCTGAGTTATTTCATCTCTCGCTAGAGGCTACCGGTATCTTTTGTGTTTAACCTAGTGGTTAAGTTGGGTCCGACCTAGTTAATGTAAAAGACAAGTCAGAGTAGTGTATAAATAGAGGAGGTGTGTTCCTCATTTATCACACACATAATTCATTCTCTCACTTGTGAATGGTGCATAGGTGAGAGAGAGATATACTATGGAGGAGAAGGAGCTCATGTCTATGGTTTACATCTTTTTATTTGTTGGTCATCTATATTGACAAAGCTTTGCTGGGTTTTCTTCCCCATGAGGGTTTCATGGGATAAATCTATGTCTCTTGTGTTTATGCTGTGCTTGTTGTTCTTTCAGTGCTCCTGTATATGCTATTGGTGTGAAATGGAATGTAATGCTGATATTTTATATCTTAGCATATTGAATCTTAACATGGTATCATAGCTAACTTGAACGAAGGAAATGTATGGCAATTACGACACTTGCTTCACTTGCGACAATTTGAAGGTTAGGGTTTTATATAGAAAAAAACAGTCATCGTGGGAACTTTCACTATAAATACATTTTGGAAACAGTTCAAGATCTGAAACCTTGACAGGTCGTAGATAACATCCCCATGTACCTTTTGTCCAAAGGACAGCCTATAATTTGTTGTACTTTGTGAGTTATAATCAGTACAAGCTAGGGTCTTTGCCTCTTCCAGATCTCAGTCATAAACAGGTGACCAAGGAAAAAAGGTCACAACTTGGGCTAGGAATCTCCAAATGAAACTTAGTAAAAAGTGACAAGTAGAGCATGGACTTTAGTTTCGTAGGTAACTTTTTTAGAGGCCGAAGTTGAACCAGTGACATGTGGCACGCTGTTGGCTGCTTTTTTTGGACAGACCCGGCTTTTAATGAAGCGCAGCAACAAAACCCCTTGGCACACTGGCCCTCTCGGCAACGAGCTGCGCAGCAGCTCGAGGTCTCACCCGAAGTGGCTATGGGGGGGCTAAGGAATCAGATTTCCTTAACCTAGGCGACGCGGAGATTGCTCTTTCCTCTTTGACGATTCTTCTAAGGTGAAGGTCTGACCCCTCTTCAGACTTATGAGCGCAATAGCTCTCAAGCTCCGACTCAGCAGCTTAGCTGCGCGGTACTTTCTCTCCTGCGCTAGGGCCAATTATCCTCTGCGCGGATATTCTATGCGTCGTCTCGCTAGCGCGCCCGTCGCAGTAACAAGTTCTCCTATCGCTGCGGCGACGTTGTCTACCGAGTCCTTCGACCCTTAACGATTATAGTCCCCAAGGAAGCTCCAAGAACTTACTCAATACACCCATAAAGATAATGCAATATTTCTGTATTTGTTGTTAGTAAACTAAAATAGGAAATCACCTCAATCACAACATCACAATAGCGAGAAATATGAAGTCCACCTCCACGAAGAAAACCACGTCCATGGGAGTATCTTATATTAACCAGAAATAATAGATTTATACAATATGCTGCGCACACAGCTGCAGCCTTAGATCTTTCCAGGAAACTCCACGCACACAGCTGGGAGCCCTTCTCTCGATCTAGTCTCTTCCTCTTCAAAGATTACAATAGTTCAGACGTCGACTCCGACTGTCTGCAACTCAAGGATTAGCTTCACTGCTAACCAGCTCTCACTCCTGTTTTATAGCAACATGGTAGAAAACCATCAACAAGATCGTAATAGAGGATGATCACCACGATCGATCCTTCTTACATCTAGCCTCTACTATCTTAGCTAGCTCACTCACAGGCTTAGCTAACTGACTCACTAATTAGCCAACTCACTATCTAGCTAACTAACTAACATCTACCCATTACAATTATTCATATATATAGGTGGCCATGGCGGTCGCACCTTTACAAAACTGTGGGCCTTTCCCAGCAGTAATCCCCAAAAACCCTAACCAGACATGGCTAGGTGTACTGTAGGCGCCGCTTGCATTCATGTCGCCGCTTCCTGCAGGCTCCATGATTTTCGGCGCAGCTTACGGGTATGGGCGCCTTGTCCTTCGCCTTCAATGCTTTGGTCCGTTGCTCCTTCTTGATCCGAGCAACCATAACTTCTGTACTTATCCTTAAATGAGGGTAGCTGAGCCCTCTACTCCGTCGTTTTATTTATTATGGTAGCTGAGCTCTCTATTCAGCCATATTCATCCTTCTATGACGTGCGCGCGAGCTCCGCAATTTTCGGTCCGTGATCTGCGCTGAGCTCCTCCATCTGGCACCGTACTGCGCACCGTCTCCTTCTATCCAAAACTTAATGCTTGTTCAACCTTAGCACTTTCCTTCCACACTCGTGCTTTTTCCTCAAAATTCACAGCTTTTACCATAGCTTCGGCCTTGGCTCCAACAGGCCGCTAACACTTACTTGTGGCTCGCCCTCGAGCCACTCGCACTAGTGCGTGGTCGCTTTACTTGCGCATCTGCTTTTTCTTGGGTATGCGTGAATGTTTTCTTCCACTGCGCAATAGCGGAGTCCAATTCATCGACACACTCCACAGCTGTCTGGACCGTTTCTGCAGTGGCTTCTTCTTTAGTTACGGCATCAATCACCTCTTGAGATTCAGCAATTTCTTTGATTTTTTCCTCGACTTGGCCAACGATGTCAGGATACTCATCCATAAATGGCTGAATGCTGTTGGTGAGCTTCTCATCTTCAGTTCTGAGCTTGTGCAGTTGCTGTTGCATTCTGCGCACTTCACTCATTTTCTTCATTTTTGGTAAGCCTGTTAAGGCCTTAGCTTCTTCAGTCAGAACAGTTAGGGACTGTTCTGCAGCTTGGACCTGCTCCAAAAGACCAACTTTAAAAGGGAGTTTCTCAAGCTCCGTCCAAGCTTCCATAGCTTGGCTCATCAGGTTCTCGGCTTCCTGTATTTTGTCCTTCATTTGTGTGGAAGCTCTGCTCAGCGCTTCAAATTGTTCCTGTGCATCATCTGTAAACTGCGCAGCAACACGAGCTTCCAGCTCGGCAATCTGGGTTCTATGGCCCTCAGCCATAGCAACTATTTCGTGCTCCAGGGTTTTCACCCTTCCTCCAATAATTTGAACTTTCTCAACCAGAGGGAGGTCTGGTTGAATCTCGCAAGCTGGCAACTCCTGGGCAATCTCATCCACTGCGTTTCTTATGCCGATGTCTTGCGCCTCATAAAGTGCAAGTTTCTCGGAGATATTCTTATGGCTTGCCTTCAGCTCTATCTCCTACGATTGCAGTCGTTGATTTTCCTGGAATGTAGAGAGCTCTCTAGCTCTCAACTCAAGAGAAACTTTCTCATGTACTAGCTGTAGAGTCTCTATAGGAATTAGAGACAAATTTATTTCAACGGGCCCAACGGCGCTTACCTGTAGTGCAGCTAGAGGATCCGGAAGTGTCATGCTTGTAGGCGGAATGTGCATGACAATATGCCTTTCTGCGAGTTCTTCAACTCTCTCAGTAGTTGTGGTTACTTGTGGCATCTGCGAAGTAGATGCTGGCGCATGGGTCTGCGCAATCCTTCCTGGGAGACCCTTTAATTCCACAAACTGCAGATCTAGAGAACTTCTGATGTGAGCGTGCGTGTTCCGCAGCTCGCGAAATTGCTCTTTCAAATACTGGTCGATCCCCGAGGGAATGGCCTTAGAGGGATGCGACACCTTTTGTTTCTTGGTTGCTGGCTCTGTCAAGCCTTCATCACTTCTTTGCTCAGGGGATTCCTTGCCCTTATCCTTTTCTTGCGCAGCGGCGGGTGGCATCGCAGATGCGATGTCGGCGGCTTCCCTCCATTCATCCGACCAAGATTTGACAGTTTCTTCGACATCTTCGGTGGTCATCCTGTAAAGGCCTATGGCCCATTCCTCTTGAATGCCGCAGGGACGGAGGTAAAGTTGATGTAAGTCGACAGTAAAGGCCAACTTTCCTTCATATATCTTCGCTGTCTCCTCACTCAACCTTGGCATTTCCTGAATGGTATCTCTGAGGAGATAGTAGTATTCATGAAATACAGCGCGGTTCATCTTGCGCTTTGCGGGATTAGGAGATTCCCAAAGGTTAACATAGCGGATTCCAGCAGGTTCTTCTGCGCGGCGCGGAAGGAACTGAGTGTTCGGGGGCTCCTTCCACCCGACGAGAGCACATAAATTAAAAGCCAAGAAAAATGGAACGACTGACCGGGGTTATCTTGAACGTTCTGGCAGTCTTCCAAAAAAGAATTGAGGAGGAAGAGGCACCAGTTGTACTGCTCCCCCTCCGCAGCTGCGATGGCGAGCTCCACGACAGCTCCAGTAACTTCCTTCGGTCTGCACTTTGTGAGAAGTCTTCCTGCAAGCAGACTTCCTGTAAATCTGAGTGCTTCATCTTCTACTATAGTGAGGTCATAAGCCCGACCTCCTCTTGTAAGGTTGTATTTCTGCACCAGCTTTTCAGCCAGTTTTCTATCCTTCTCCTTTCCCATAAAATGGATATTGGGATCCTTACCAAACTTAGACAGGCCAGTAATGCGATGAATCAAATCGACATTTAAATCGATTGGCCTCCCGAGCCAAAGGTAACCTCCATGAACGCAGGATAGCAGTGTTTTAACAACTGCGTTCACTTCATTGCTACACCCGAAATGCGGTAGCTTTAACAGGTTCAGGAGTCCAGGACGCTCAAGATTTGCTGCAAATCCCTTCGGGATGAATTCGTCAACCTTTCTACTGGGATTATGCACTACCGTCAGATATCGGTCTAGCTGGAACTGAGGATATGTTTTATAGTCTCCCAGGTTGAAATCAGAGAACTTGACCAGTGGAAGGTGTCCGAGCAAGGACCCTTCTATTCGCACGCCAACCGGTAGTGGAGGTAACGGAAGTGGATACTTTGCATTCTTCGGAATATGCACCTCTGGTGCATCGTCTGGATGTGGCGGAATATAATTCACCATAGTGGCCAACGGCTCTGGAACGGGCTCTTCTGGCTATGGCTGAGACGCTCGTGTGGCCGGAGATTGTCTGGGGTCCTGATAACCAGGGTGTACATAAGTCGAAGCAGTCACGGGGGTAGTCATGCCAAAATCTAGGCCTCGACGCAGGAATTGACGAACGACTTCTTCAGTCGATAGGTTCTCCGTCGTGAACGGGTATGGGTAACAAGAACTTGGACAGAAACAGCGGAACAGCATGGGATATGGACGCTGACAACAAGGGAAGCACTCTGCACAACTCGGCTCTGAAAACAATGGCTTAGATTCTCAAACACGACTATGCAGCTCGAGAAAAGTAACCCGAAAATATACAAGTGTGGGGTATTTATAGCCAAAGGTGATAGTAAATGCGGGCAAATGGGGTTACTAGCTATAGGCGGCTATGCATGAGTTGACAACCCTACGATCCGCTTCGCGTTTGCGGTGCATTTATTGTGATGGACGGGCTCTGACAGACTTTCGGGAGAGGCTAACGCTTTCGGCGCATGAGTTAAATGCAAATCTTACGGAGATCAAGCCAAATCTTGTCAGAGCGGCTACACTTAAATGGTGGGCTTATCCTTCATTTATTCTCAGACGCGGCTACATAACTGCTGTAATTCAAATTTTTCGGTGGGTCATTTCAGCTTAGGAAACTGTGCCTATAGGGGTCCACAACAAGAACTTGAAGTGGCAAATTATCACAGGGAACTGCGCAAGAGCGACAGTTCATCATCCTGTGGAAAAACTTCGTCAGAGCGCAAAATAATGTCGCTTCTTACAAACTTGTACTGATATGCGCGGATGGTTCAAGGAACTGCGTGGGAAGCCAGAGACTGAGGGTCTCGCGACTTCCGTGTAGACTGATAATGCGATGCCTCTTTCGACTACACTGGACATCTGCATTTATTTGAGCAGCTATTTAAGTCGACAGGGCGGAGTGGCCGTCACGGTAAAGCTTGAGCCGACTCCCATTGATCATTGTAGGTAGCAATTCTCCATTAAGCTTCGCAAGCTGAACTGCTCCTCCTTCAGTTATCTTCGTCACCTGAAAAGGGCCTAACCAGTGTACATGAAACTTGCCTGGAAACTTGATGAATTTACTATCATAGAGGAGTACCAAGTCTCCTTCTGCAAAGTGTTTATTCTTAATGTGCCTGTCATGCCAAGCTTTCTGTCTTGCCTTCTGTACCTGTTGATGAAATCTGGCTAAAAGTTGGTCTTCTTCTAGGGCAAGCAGTTGTGAAAGTCTTGCGCTCATAGTATCAGGATCTGTCATTTCTGTAATTTGCGCAATTCTGAGACTGGGAATAATGTATTCCATAGGCATAACTGCTTCTTGTCCATACACCAAACTAAAAGGTGTGTGGCCTGTTAGTTTCTTGCATGTGGTTCTGTAAGCCCATAATACAGCTGTAACTCTAAGGTCCCAATCATCTCTTTGTTGATTGCAGATCTTCGTCAGGGCATTCTCAAGAATTTTATTGAATGCCTCCACCGTACCATTAGCCTGAGGGTGGTAGGGTGTACTCTTATGGTGACTGATTTGAAATTCTTCAGTAATGGCCTCTATAGTCTGATTAAGGAAGTGTGTACCCTGATCACTCATGAGAATCACTGGGCATCCAAACCTAGTGATAATGTTCTAAAAAATGAACTGCGCGGCAGTGGCAGCGTCGCAGTTCTTCACTGGCTTAGCCTCAGCCCATCTGGTGAGGTATTCAGTAGCTGTGATGATGTATCTTGCTAAGATCTTCTCAGCAGTCGACTTTCCTGTGAAATGGCCTCCTGCGGTGCCTGAGTGCGCTTCTGCGATGATAGAGTTCTTTTCATGTGGTAAAATACATCTGCGCAAGACTTCATCGGGGCCCAACTTATAGAGCTGTCCTGCTATCAAAGTGAAGTCTGTGGATTTGACGATAAGTTGTTTCTTCTGCTGGATTGTAAACTCAACTGGTGCTTGTCCGGTGGTGAGAAACTCAAGGATATCAGAATAATATTCATCTGCTGCTTGAACAAAAAATAGCTGTGCATTAGGCAGATTGTCCTCCATATTTGTAGGTTCTTCTCCTGACTCGATCCTAGATAAGTGGTCAGGTCCTGCATTCAATCTACCTGGCTTTACAATAACCTCAAAATCATATTCTTGAAAGAGCAGTAGCCATCTGCAAATTCTTCCCCCTAACACTGGCTTATTGACCAAGTATTTCAAAGCAGAATGGTCAGTATACATTTTAAAATGTGCGCCCAGTAAGTAGTGTCTGAACTTCTGTAGGGCGTACACCATAGCTAGTCCTTCTCTCTCTGTAGTAGTGTAGTTCTTCTCGGCTGTGGACAGCTTCCGGCTAGAGTAAGCAATGGGGTGATCGATACCTCCTTCTCCTGGTTGTGTAAGTACGATCCCCAATGCTATGGAAGAAGCATCGACATGAACATGAAAGGGTTTATTCCAGTTTTGGAAAACTAGAATTGGTGCACTGATCATCTTGTCTTTAAGTGTGTCCAAGCTCTGTTGGCATTCTTCTGTCCATTGGAATTTCGAATCCTTTTTCAGCAGTCTTTCCATAGGTGCTGTGATCTTTGCATAACCTTTGATAAATTTTCTGTAGTATCCTGTATGTCCCAATGTAGTGCGCAATTGCTTGACTGAGTTGGGCGCAGGTAAATTAGCAATGATGGCAACCTTCACAGGATCCATCAGAAGTCCTTGTCTGCATACAATGTGACCCAACAAAATACCGAAAGGAGCACAGAAGATACATTTTTTCAAGTTAAGGGAAATCTGATGCTGTCTACATTTTTCTAACATAATTCGTAGGTTCCCCATATGGTTCTTTAGTAAACCAAACACAGTCCAATCATCAAAATAGACTTCTAAAAACTTATGGATGAATTCTTTGAAAACAGCAACAACGACTCTAGAGAAGATAGCAGGAGCGTTTTTAAGACCAAAGGACATTACCGTATACTGGAATGATCCCCATTCAGTCGCAAAAGTAGTCTTATGGCGGTCGTCTGGATGAATTCTGATCTGATGGTATCCCGAAAATCCATCAGTGAAGGAGTAAGCCTCTTGTCCTCCAACATTATCAAGCACTTCATCTGTAAAGGGAGTAGGAAATGGATCATGCGCTGATGCGTCATTGAGTTTGCGCAAGTCCACGCAAATTCTTATTTCACCTTTTGTCTTCTTCTCTTGTACAACCATAGGGCTAATCCAATCACTTTCCTCTACTGGCTCAATAATACCTGCTGCGAGCATCTTGTCAATTTCTTCTTTGACTTTTTCTTTATAGCGCGGGTTCAGCCTGTATGGGCGCTGCTTTACTGGCTTGGCATCTGGTTTCAGAGGTATGCGCATCACTCCTAAGTCTCCTAGGATGCCTTTCATTTCTGTGAATTTGGTAGGAAAGATATCCTGGTAGTCACGTAATAAATCTGAAATATGCCCAACAGTTTCATCATCCCAATAGTCTCCTATAGAAGCAAACTTGGGTTCAGCTTCTGTACCAATGTTAACCTTTTTGAGCTTGATGTGTTCTGTAATGGCAGGGATATCAAGCTGAGGACCTTCAACATTGCGCGTCCCTTCTGATTCTGGAATATTGATGTTGCGAGGATCATCCTCCTCTTCTCCAGCGGTGAGATTATAGCATTCCAGGGCATGTTCTATCTGAACAGCCCAATCTGGTTGGGAATATTCTGGTAATAGACATGGTTCAAATACCTTCTTTTTAATACACTTCAGAGCCTGATCAATACTTGGATGCTCTGACTCAAAGCTGAAGGTAAGTTGAAAACTTTCTATCATAAGAGGCCAAGTAAGAGTGCCTCTGCGCAATTCTGTTTCAGTGTACCAGTTCCTTGGAACTATGTCCAATGTGTGGATGAATAGGTGAACCCACTCATCGTCCGGAATATCCGACCATTGCTGAATGCATGCTTCAATGTGTGACCTGGTGTCACTCTGTCCCTTGTATTTGCACAACACTTCTGCTGTAGTGTCCTGGAATTTGCGCAGTATCAATCTGCGACAGTCTTGCCATGTGTGAATATTCTCTTTATGCGCACCCCACCATCTTGCGGGTGTAGCGCACAGTGATACATCTAATGCCTGTATGCACTGCTGTTCTGGAAGCTGTTGTTCATATGCCTGTATGAATTCACTTACGTTAGTTAAACCATCAAAAATTGGAGTGTCAGTCAATTCTGTGCCAATCCATCGAATGGATTTAGTCATCATGGCGCAACGTCTTGTAGAAACTTCATGTAAGCGATTATGCCAGTTTTCCAATCTTGTATCTGAGTCTGATGTGCACGAGCTATCGCATCGCCAGCTGATATGGCCATCTGCTATAGGATTGACATAGTCACTCTGAATAGCAGTCATCTGATACAAACTTTCCATTTGGCGTGCTTCTTCTTCTGCCCAAATGGGTTCTATATACCTTGGTCCTTGAATAGGATCAAGCGGTGCAATGACCCTAATCTGGTCATCCTCGAAGGTCATCTGTCTTTTCTTCAAATTAATGACAGCCAAATTATCAAATGCCCAGTCTATACCTAAAAGTGCTGGGTAAGGTCTACTATCATCCAGAATTTTGATTACTTCAAAGTCTGCAGAACTTCTTACTCCCTCGATATCAATAGGTACATTGGGTAATCTGCCCAATGGAGAGACTCGTTGCTGATTCGCGAGTCTTAGCTGGATGGGAGATCTTGTAAGTTGAGGACTTCCCATCTGTTCCCATGTCTACATGGTGAGAACATTAACTTCTGAGCCCAAATCTAAAATGACTTCGTCCATCTCAAATGCTCCAATATGCGCTGTGACCCTCATCTCTTTTCCAATTCTAATGTGACTCCCAATCTGGTGAACAGCACGCTGCGGCGTGTTCGTCGAAGCAGATTGTTGACATTTATCCAATAGGTGTTGGAGTTCCATAGTTGCTTTTTCATTGCGCAACAACTTTAAGCAGTTCATCAGAAAAGTATGGACAGTGCCTAGTGCATCTTCTTCATCAGGTCTTTCGGATGTAGTGGCCTGTTCTTGTACCAGGTTGTCTTGTCTTAGCACTTGCGATCTAATATCATTATGCGGAGTTGCGACAGAACTTGAAGCTCTGGGATCTGAGAAATACTCTTGGGCTTGCTTGAATGCTTCTTTCTGCTTCTGCAGATTAAGTGGGGCTGGTTTAATATTAGCGCGGCGCACCCATTGCGTCACTTGCTTTCCAGTTCCCGACTCTGGCGCACCAGTGGTTGCTCCACTACGCGTCACGATATTAACTGTACGGTTTGGTTCCATTTTTTCTGCTCCAATCAATTGAATATTCTGGTTGACCTGTGGCGTCTTTGCTTGCATCTTAGCCGTCAACTGAGGGCATTCTTCAATGATATGATCATAAGATTTACAATATCTGCAAAGGGTTGTAGGGTTTTGGCAATCTCTTGCAAAATGACCTTGCGCTCCACAATTATAACAAGTGATCTGGCCTCTTCCGCGGCCAAAATTTGTTGCGCGTTCGCGGCCTCTGTAATTTCCTGTTCGGTCGTCGCGAGTTTGGTCATACTGTGGACCTGCTACAGGTCCTTGTGCTTCTGATTGTACTCTATAAACATCGTGTTTCCTTTCCATCATAAGGTCATATGCTCTGCAATTGTTTTCATCATGGCCTACTGATTTACAGAAATTACAATATAGATTCTTTGGAGTTTGTACATATTTCTGAAGTAAGTGACATTCTTGTGGTCTATGACCTCTAGTTCTACAGATTTCACACCAAGGCCCCTGTGGCTGTGGTAAAGGGTTAGGTGCTCTAGTTGCAATATACTCTATGAAAACGGGGCAATGGTCCTTTGAATGACCTTGTGCTTTACATTTTGTACACCATATCTCCTCCTTAGCATCCTTGCCTTTCTTAATATCATGCACTTGCAAGGTTAAATTTGCTAATTGGTTCTGCAATTGCGCAACATCGTTGCTTGTTCCAGCAATTGGTGAAGCTTCTAGTTTCATAGCCATCTCTAGAGCTTGTTCCTGAGTAGTGAGATGCTGTTGCATAAGAGGAAGTCTAATGTGTGGGAGCAGCGCAGCAATGAACCATTCCTTATGCTGTTCTGGTGCAAACTCAAAGCTTACTTGATCTATCAAGGCTTTGAACTTTTGGTCAAAGTCCCATACTGACTCTGTAGGTAACTATTTTATGTCTTTGAGCTTTGTTATACACTGTGATTCTGATTTAGGTTTCTTGAATTCTCTAATCATTGCATTTCTTACATCAGCAAGCGTTCTGTTCTGTGCTGCTGAGTATTTCATGAACCAAGTTAAGGCTCTTTCTCTTAGTGTGGTTGCTAACTGAACCAGTTTAACAGCATCATCATTAATTTTCTTAAATGTCCAAATGGCTTCACATAGGAACCAGTGTTGCTCAGGGTCTTCTATCCCTGTTCCTCTAAAAGTTGGTAGTTTCATGTCATCACCCATCTCTCTTGCGCTAGGTTGAGGTGGAGGTGCTATAGCAGTTCTTCTGGGCTGTTTGAACAAAGGTGGCACAGAGGTACTAGAAGTACCGTGTGGGCTACTAGAAGGTGTTACTGTGGGATTATACTGAGCTTCGTCTGGCTTTTGCGGTGTAAAAGGGTGGTAAGGGATATGAGCGCTCCCTTGTCTTTCTATGTGGCTTGCTCTAGGAACTTGACTCTCTTCTGGGCTCGACTCAAAAGAATGTTGGTGAAGGCCTACTTTATACCGTTTTCCACTACGAGTGCAACCAATAACTTCAGGGTCACTATCAGAGTCTACGGACATTACTTGTCTATACTATGCATCTGAAGCTATACATAGTTTTGCTTTTTCATACAGAAGCATTTTAATCGATAAGTTCAAAGAATTCAGGAACTTACCTCTATGTGCTTGAAAGAAACTCCTCTCAGCTTCACTGAAACTCTTTCTTGTATCCACTGCAAACTCAGTGATGAACCCTTCCAACAGACTATTCAACCAAAAGTCTACTGCGCGGGACACAGAATTATATACCCGCTTCAAAATACTGACTAGCTCAGGCGTCCAAGCGACTGGTCGATCGATATGCACAGTGGGTCTAGTATCTGCTAACTTGGCTATCCAAGCATGTAACTCAAGTGCAAATGTGACAAAGAAAATTTCGTGAAGGTCAGTATAGATATACTTCTGCAACCATTCTTCTAGCTGGAGTCTAGAGCTTCTATTTTCTTGTTCAGCGAACTCTTTAGCCTTTAAATCGAACCACTCCTGAATTTCTGTAGCTGTAGGATTCCAGTAACACATTTGTTAGCTGAGCAAGTCTCAAGGCAACAAAACCATTTGTTGGCTCAGCAACAAGGTTCAAAGCAACGGAACCATTTGTTGGCTCCTTCTTTCTCTGAGTTTCGCCTCAATCTCGCGTGTCACTGAAATAACAAGTCTCATTCACGCGGTAACGGAACCATTTGTTGGCTCCTTCTTTCTCTGAGTTTCGCCTCAATCTCGCGTGTCGCTGAAATAACAAGTCTCATTCACGCGGTAATGGAACCATTTGTTGGCTGCTTTTTTGGACAGACCCGGGTTTTAATGAAGCGCAGCAACAAAACCCCTTGGCGCACTGGCCCTCTCAGCAACGAGCTGCGCAGCAGCTCGAGGTCTCACCCGAAGTGGCTATGGGGGGGCTAAGGAATCAGATTTCCTTAACCTAGGCGACGCGGAGATTGCTCTTTCCTCTTTGACGATTCTTCTAAGGTGAAGGTCTGACCCCTCTTCAGACTTATGAGCGCAACAGCTCTCAAGCTCCGGCTCAGCAGCTTAGCTGCGCGGTACTTTCTCTCCTGCACTAGGGCCAATTATCCTCTGCGCAGATATTCTATGCGTCGTCTCGCTAGCGTGCCCGTCGCAGCAACAAGTTCTCCTATCGCTGCGGCAACGTTGTCTACCGAGTCCTTCGACCCTTAACGATTATAGTCCCCAAGGAAGCTCCAAGAACTTACTCAATACACCCATAAAGATAATGCAATATTTCTGTATTTGTTGTTAGTAAACTAAAACAGGCAATCACCTCAATCACAACATCACAATAGCGAGAAATATGAAGTCCACCTCCACGGGGAAAACCACATCCACGGGAGTATCTTATATTAACCAGAAAATGATAGATTTATACAATATGCTGCGCACACAGCTGCAGCCTTAGATCTTTCTAGGAAACTCCACGCACACAGCTGGGAGCCCTTCTCTCGATCTAGTCTCTTCCTCTTCAGAGATTACAATAGTTCAGACGTCGACTCCGACTATCTGCAACTCAAGGATTAGCTTCACTGCTAACCATCTCTCACTCCTGTTTTCTAGCAACACGGTAGAAAACCGTCAACAAGATCGTAACAGAGGATGATCACCACGATCGATCCTTCTTACATCTAGCCTCTACTATCTTAGCTAGCTCACTCACAGGCTTAGCTAACTGACTCACTAATTAGCCAACTCACTATCTAGCTAACTAACTAACATCTACCCATTACAATTATTCATATATATAGGTGGCCATGGCGGTCGCACCTTTACAAAATTGTGGGCCTTTCCCAGCAGTAATCCCCAAAAACCCTAACCAGACATGGCTAGGTGTACTGTAGGCGCCGCTTGCAGTCATGTCGCCGCTTCCTGCAGGCTCCATGATTTCCGGCGCAGCTTACGGCTATGGGCGCCTTGTCCTTCGCCTTCAATGCTTTGGCCCGTTGCTCCTTCTTGATCCGAGCAACCATAACTTCTGTACTTAGCCTTAAATGAGGGTAGCTGAGCCCTCTACTTCATCACTTTATTTATTATGGTAGCTGAGCTCTCTATTTAGCCATATTCATCCTTCTATGACGTGCGCGCGAGCTCCGCGATTTCCGGTCCATGATCTGCGCTGAGCTCCTCCATCTGGCACCGTACTGCGCACCGTCTCCTTCTATCCAAAACTTAATGCTTGTTCAACCTTAGCACTTTCCTTCCATACTCGTGCTTTTTCCTCAAAATTCGCAGCTTTTACCATAGCTGCGGCCTTGGCTCCAACACACGCCGTACAAGTTTGCTCTCCTGTTTTATCCCATAAATAGGTCACGTTGCGACACTTGGCATAACTCCCTCTCAAAGAATCCAACTGCGGTCAAACATGTGGGCTTGGAAAGATGACAGGTTGAGCTACCACAACTTGAATTTGCAGACCCTGTGGATTCATAATTTCGGAGTTACACTAGAAACAATCAGGTACATATTTCTATCAAAACAGAATTGGATTTTGAGCACCTTTATTCATGGCTCCAGGAATTAGGGTTTCGGTGAAAGTTGGAATTTTTGTAATCGGAGTCCACGGCTGAATAATCCTTATAAAAATAGAAATTTAGAGACCAAGATTGAAATTTTTTGTTGTTCAGAAGAGTGGGATTGATCAAATCCTAGTTTGGGATTTTGATCGGAAAAGTGGAATATTAGGGCTTCTGCAAAAGTTGGAATTTTTAAAGTATGGAACCACAGCTGGAAGCTCCTCAGAAAAATAAGAGCTTATAGCTTTGGATGGAACCTTTTGATTGGGAAGAAGGGTGGGCTTCATCAAACCCTAGTTTGGGATCATGTTCAAAAGATCCAAAAGTTTCAAACGCAATTTTGAGGGGTCAAATTTTGGAGATTTCAAAATTGAAGTATGCTAGCTTGATTAGCTCATCAAGGCACATCTTTCCATCCATTCAGAAGTTTCAAATTCAAAGTTTGAATTTTTAGGCTTTCTCTGACAAACCCTAATCCAGCTCCAGATCCAGTTTCAGCAAATCAAAGTGGATTGGGTTAAAAGCAATCTTGACAGGTATGACTTGAGGAGATACAAGTATGTGTTGAAATATGTTCATGATTAAGTTTATGTTTGTGTTCATATTATTTAGGTTAGTACAATCTTGAAAAAATAGCGCCGCACTAGAACGGCCTGTTATCTACGACTCTATATAATTATTTTAACAAAAATCCACCATTTGAATACCGAACCAGGGGGCTAACGCAAACATATTCATTATGTTTTCTTAAAAAAATAACATACCAATCTTAGGAGAACCCCATTTTTGGGGAGTTATACTTAATTTTCATAAATAATATTTATATATTCTGGAAGGTAATCCGATTGTCTACGTTTCATCTTCTTGTGCCATATTTCAAAAAGTTGTGTAGGTAGCTCTAATATTGTTTTTTGATGTTCAGAGTTCTGTTTTTCTAGAAGTCCATTGCGACTAACGCGTCATGAGTGGCCAACATTAGCTTGCACCAGCCCTTATGCATTGTAAATATTAGTTTCCATTAGTTTCTAGTAACATAATATACCTTCCATATATTAACCAAAAGGAATAGTAATATTCAGATAACTAGCTACGATATGAAGCAATAAGAAAACTCTATTGAAACTTTTTGGATAATCATGATGAAAGTTGCTTCCCCTTTTATATTAGCATGATGGATAAAAGGGGGAATTTAATGGTAATAACAAAAATATGTTTTCATTAATTTTTAATATATATTTTTTGGTTCAAATGATTTAAAATTGGATTTTGTAATAATTGGAGAAGAAATTTTGATAGATTTGTTTTTATGTTTTAAATTATTTGTAATTGTGGAGTTTAAAAATTCTACGATTTGAGTGTGAATAGATGAATTTTCTAGTAACCTGGCCCAAATTTTTCAAAATCCAGTTTACAACTGTCAAATTCTAGAATTTTGGGTTCCTCGCGGGTTTTTGAGGGTGTTGAATCATTTCTACCATCAAGATTTTGCAAAATAAAAAAAAAAAAATCCGGATTCGACTAAAAATAATCATGATATCCAAATCAAGTCAACTCCATTTTTAATATTATGAATATATTAAATTGAATTATAGAAAAAATGTATATACTAAAGGTTGTCATGAATTCATGATAATTAATAACATGATAGGTAGAGTAGTTATTGATATTTCATATATTCCATACTAAATTAATCATTTTATGTATAAATAAATATTAATTAAATTTTTGTATTAAATAATATTTCATTTTTTAGAGTTAGGAAAATAACATTTAAATTAGTTTTTGTAATATACCCTCTCCTTGATACTTTGGTAATGGAAATACAATGAATGTGTACAATGTATAAATTTATGGCAAAGGAGTCCGAGGCTGAGGTTCGCCAATCAAGCATTGTAAGTATTATGACGGGGGCACGAATCAACTACTTGGAAGAAGTTAAAGAATCCAAATATTGGTGACCGTTGTCAACTTAGTGCTTCAGGAACTTAAGAAAATATATGTTTCCTTGTTAGACCTAAAACTGTTTAGTGTCATCCTAAGAGACTAATTGAGACAAACAAATAACCTTAAATTTACTTTAATATGAAAAAGACTCAGCTAAACACATGCAATGGTATTGAGGAAATGGAGCACATTGTTTAATGAAATTTTTTATATCTCATTTTTCAAAATAGTAACATGGAATTAAGGTATATGAGAGGTTTTATAAATATATTATTTAATATAAAAAAATTATTTAACATTTTGTATCATTAATATTTAAATGAATTTGATCTGTTTAAATAGATATTAATAAATCCAAACTTAAAAGAAATTTAAACTAATTATTAAAATAAAATCTTGAAAATAAATTATATTACATACATTAAGTAACTTTATTCTTTAAAATTTATCACTTTATTTTTGAAAATTTATAATAATTACTGTATTAAAAAATGTATGTTTGGAAATAATAATGAAAATGAAAATTTATAATATCTACTGTATTAAAAATGTATGATAAGGAATAATAATGAAAATAAGAATTTAAAAGAAAAGGACAAGTGCGTTGCGAAAGGGATTTAAGTTGTTGACAACTATCTAAATATAAGTTAACAATTTTGGCCCAACAAAATTATAATTTTCTGAAAAGTGTGTAGGCATAGTATTTTATAGAAAACATTGATTCGCCCGACTAAGTCAGTTGATAGCTTCGATCGGTGTCCACATCAAAGTCATTTGCGTCTTTATTCACATTATTTGTAATTAGTGAGAGAATTTCGCTATATGTATAATATGAATAACTACAACGAACTCTAATCCTTTAGATTTTCATGGTTTCAAATTTTATAGTTTCAAGGATTTTGATGGGTAGGAAAGCACAGTGATAAACTATTCTCGAGGCTACTAGTTCCTTCACCTTAATTACAATACACCAATACACTTTTCGATTTAATCTCTCTTACTTGCTTTGTAATATTTGTTATAGTCCTGTCATCTATTTCTGGTAACGAAACATTAGCATTACGAAGCAGAATTTAGCTTTAATCATTTACAAATTACATGCATCTCACTGGTTCGTGTGAAAACATACACTCACACTCACACCACAAAGATGACGATGAGAAAAACAAAGCATTTTGACGCGTTGAGTTCCGAAATCTGCAGTGATATCTCTTCCATTAACATCTCAACACATTATTCTGTGGATCGGCACATTTAAAATGAAAGCAGAAGGAATGCGACTGATGAATAATCTTTTATTATAAACATCAACCGTGAAAATCGAATTGCAGATAACTTACATTTGTGAACCATTTCGTTCATTGAAATGCCATGCTTATCAATTAGATCCCACACTTCTAGTAATTATATAACATATAAACTTCCTCGGCCTCGCTCAGCTTGTACTCCAACTCCCAAATAAGTTATTGAGTTAGTCAACCAAAAAATGTTAAATGTGATAAAAGAAAATTGAAGGAATAATATACAGTTGTAACATGATTGAAGCTTACCAGATATAGAAATTAAGGAAGAATATCCACCGATCTGCCATCGGGAATATCGCCGGAAGCGCCTGAACATGAAGAGAGAGAGCACCTCCTCTTCTCCACTCCAGATAAATTGCAGGTTTAAGATTAGAGGCGGTGCTCTCTCTCTCTTCTGGTTCAGACTCCATTATCTGATAATCATACGCGTGGTTTATGGTCCTTGCAGCTCAATGTGACGTTAATGTGAGGAAATCGTAAACGTACCCGAGGTATATATAATACTTCAAATCACTATATGAATGCAATGTAATGTCCCAAAAACAGTAAAAATTTAAAAAAATTCTCTTACTACTAAAAATGCCTACATAGATAATGTATTGTAAATTAACTCCATGGGAAGTTGTGTGGGTACTTTGTTTGAGACCATGAGAGTTTTTAAAGTAAAACAAGTTAGTTTCGTCAATTATGTTTTCTGTCGAAGGTGATGAAGTAAAGTAGTGGATGTATACGTATCCTCGTAGCAAGTTTATATATGATAGAATAAAACTTAAGGTCCTTCCTTTTACTTTTGCATAATGAGGTTCGTTATAAATGATTAAGCTAGTCTCTTCAGGCATGATGGCCTTTGTTGATGGGAGTTGAGGCTTATGAGAGGAACCTGGTGTTCCATAAAGAGATGTACCCTCGCAGTGCTGCCGAAAGGTAAGGGTAAGACTTAGAGTTCCTTTTCTGTAACAACCCAAAAACCGCAAAAATTAAAAATATTTGATATAGCCTAAATCATAAGAGAAATGTTATCTGCGGAATGAAAGTTATTTAATTAATAGATAATAACTGTTATAGCTTAAAATGACACCTCTCCATCCATGACAACACTTGCATTACTTGGTCGCATGACGACACTTCTTGAGATCAAGTTTAGTCACACAACGGGACACTTTTGGATTGAGGGGTCATTTGAGACACTAAAAATGGTTGAAATTACCTCATTCTTGACCCATTTGATAGTTACAACCGTTAGGAACATTTTTCCAGACCAAACCATCTCCTGAAAATGAGCAGAAAAGCCTGTTTTTGGCCATTTTTTCACATGGGCGCTGGTACACAGGCATGATAGTAGCGTATATACCCTACTCTGCTTCATTAAAGTAGCGCCCACCTCCACATGTATGTTAGTTTGTCTACTGTAGAGTAGGGTACATCCCTATTTTGGTCAAAATCTCGAAATTTGAGTAAGTTAAGTTGGCTGGGAAACCTCCTGAGGAGTTATAACTTATGTTCCTCTCGTTCACTGATTATATAAGGAAGGTAGAAGGGCCATGTGAGGAAACCAAGTCTATAACATTTTTATGCTAGAGGAATGGAGACCTTCATCCCCCTCTCTTGTGCTTAGTTTCTGATAAACCCTAGCACTGCTAGTTAGAGGCTGGGATCCTTGGAGAACAGAAGCAGGAGACCTTCAATCTAGGTTTCGTGAAGTGCCAAGATTGAAAGAAGGTATAACTTTATGTACTTGCTTTCCTTCATTAATAAAGATCAGACGTTCTTCTCTTTCCAAATATGACCTATTTCATGTGTGTCTTGGATTTGATTACAGTTTGCTTGTAGTTTGATGTCTTCTTTGGTTCTGAATATCAATCTTATATATGTAGTCAAATGTATTTGAGAAAGGTATCAAGTTGTTTTGTAGGTCTAGGCATTGCGACACTGGATGAGCATTGAAGAGCGAGGGAGGCAAAGCTAGGATCAACCTTCGGAATAAGGTGCATACATCTCTAAACCTAATCTCTTCACTTATTTGTTGTACTTGCATAATGCTTATAA
This sequence comes from Larix kaempferi, assembly GCA_027924585.1. Classification (NCBI taxonomy): domain Eukaryota; kingdom Viridiplantae; phylum Streptophyta; class Pinopsida; order Pinales; family Pinaceae; genus Larix; species Larix kaempferi. The sequence continues at coordinate 1,414,300 of BSBM01001710.1, forward strand.
GTCTATCTTTATCACCGTAAGTTGGTAGTTTCTCCCCTGAACTATAGGTGCATTTTCCTCACAACAGAATGGCGAATCCGCTGGGGAAAGCCTAACTGCTTAGGGGTATCCAAGTTCATTTCTTTAGTTTTGTTTGAATGTCTTTGTTCAATTTCTTGATTAGAATCAGTTCTTAGGCTTTGTTTGACCCTCCTTGGCTTTTACAGACCCTTCCTATCCCTTTCCGACCCTGGTGGACCCAAGTTGGGCGGTTTTAACCCCATTTTTTCAACTTTTCCCATCTGTACGCTACTGTTGTGAAGCACAGTAGCACCCATACGCTACTTTTCCTCTGCACAGTAGCGCCCACCCCTGCTATGGGCGCTGGTATGCCTCATACACAGTAGTGCCCACAATCTGGGTATGAATTTTTTGAGTTTTTGGGTTGTGGACCCAAATCTGGGGGCTGTGGCTGCATTTTTTGGGGTCCCCGATGACCCTAGGTTTGTGTTAAACCACTGTAAGTGGTATCCTATCCTTGTACTGATCCTATGTTCATGATTTGAACCTCTTTTGATCAATTTGGGCTTGTTTGGAAAGTTTTGGGGCTTGTGGACCCAAGTTGGGGGGTTGTAGACCAGTTTGGTGTTTTGTACCCTAATTTGAGTCAGTTTGAACCTGCTTGCTCCATTTCCACTGGATTTGAAACCTATTGAGTCTTCTTGACCCTATTTGTACCTATTTGAGTGAAATTTCTCTTTTAGATTGGTTTCTTATTCTCCCTTATGCTTTTAGTTTTCTTTGGTAGTGAAAGCCCAAGTGTTTTGGCTGTTGTTCAAGGCCTTATTTGCATTGTTTATGTGCAGACTTGACTTTACCAAACCATACTTCTTTGTAAGTCATTTTCTTCGTTTGGGTCTAAAAGTAGTTTTCGTACTCTTTTCCCAATGTTTGGCATGCTTACATCAATAAGAATTTGAAAGTCATATTTGGTAGTTTTTACTGTTTCAATAAAGAAAACTTGAAAGCTTCTTTGCTTTGCTTTGATAGTAGGTTAGTTTCAGTTTTGTTTCTTACCTTTGAAAAGAATAAATAATTTTGATTTATTTTCTGAATAGAGTACCTTGCAAGTGGCTTAAAAGATTTTAGAGTGCTTTGCATCAAAAGAACAAGTTTTCTTTTGCATACCTATTTGTTTGAGTTGTTGCATTCTTAGGTTTTGAGTTTAATTCTGTACATTTAGGCTTTATTTTTACCTTTTTTGCATTTGAAAGATTAAAAATTGCATTTGCATATGCATTCTAGATCGTAATTTTAAGACTTGCATTGAAAAGAAAAGATTTGTTTAGTGGTGAACATTTCAGTTTCAGTACTCTATCTCTATTATAACCACTCTCACACACCCACTACATTTTTTAGTAAGCAAGTAACCTTTAAAATGAACCCTCATAAAATGTACTAGTAACATTTGCTTTTCTAGGTTACACTACACCAACTAGTCTTGGTTAGGATCTTGGGTTTAAAACACCTTAAACCACCCAAGATCACACATTACGCAAAAATCATAGTTCAACTATCGTAGGTAAACCCACTTCATTCAAAACTTGCCTGGGATCTATGCAGTAGGTCTTGTGAGATCAAATTGTTGGGAATACACCCCCTACTTTCTGTTTCGAGCATATACCAGGATTGGATCGTGTTCGGGGACTCTTTTGAGTTTCGAGCTCAGTTACCCTGCCCACGCCTTCTGATTTGACCAGAGACTATTCCCCCAGGATTTTTCGGTGTGGTGGTATCCTTAGTATCTGACCATAGGTTCATACATAGGTGACGGCGGAGGGTTATATCTATTGTACCTAGGACAGACATGGGATTAAATCCCTTGCAGGTCTTTGGGAGGGCGGTTGGGTGATTCCAGTGCTTGCACCCTTAGTCATTATATTGTGGACCCCGAGTAACTGTTCTTCATCCTTTGTTGATATGTTCTGGGCCCTCATCCATCCTAGACTCTTCTCCAGAAGGAATCTGTTTTCCTGGTTTGATTTACCTAGGACCTTTTTTAGTGGTGTGCTCTTTGTGCTACTGGTCTTAGTTTTCCTTAGAAAACTTCTTGCTCATTTGGAGCAGGAAACTATGTCTAGCATTCCGATGAGTGCCAATCAAGGTACCCTTGTTCCGGGGGATCCTTGTGCTATTCCATTCATTGGAAACATCAGCACTCCTTTAATGGCTACTCTGAATCTTCGTGGATTCACCATAGGGCTGCCGGTTTGGTTTTTTTCCACTCTGAATGCCTTGCATGCTCCTGACGCTTCTTTTGTGAGCAACTCAAATCAAGAGCATCAGAACCCTGTGCCTTCTTTGCCAATAACATCTTCTCCTCCTCCTTCTACCTCATGTGGAAAAAGTAGCAATACTAGTAACCAGCAGTCTAAAAGGAATAGATGGAGGAAGAATAGGAAGAAGATGCCAAAACAAGGGGGCAACAACCCGACCTCTGTAAGTCATGCCGGGGGCAAGCACCCTGCCTCTGCAAATCATGTAGGGGGCACCTACCCAGCCTCTAGAGGTCATGCTGGGAGAAAAAATTTAGTCACTGAAAATCATACTGAAAGTTTGTCTTCAACCACTGTCAGTCATGTTGAGGACACGTCATTGATCACTGCTAGTCATATTAATGACAAGTCACCAGTTCCTGTGAGTCATACTGGAGACACCAGATCAGCCACTGCAAGTCATGCTGAGGAAGTTGACATTATCGACAAACCCAACAATTAAAAGCTTAAGTTCCCTTGTAAGTTTTGCGAGGGAGATCACCTTACTTACTTGTGCCTTGTACTTCCAGAAGTACAAAAAGTGTGGTCCTTAGTTCAAAAGTCTTATGCTTCTGAGAAACCAGCCACTGCAAGTCATGCTGGGGGCAAGCTATCAGCCAATGCTAGTCATGCTGAGAATACCAATGTTGTAAAGGTGTCTCGACCTGTAGGATGGAAACCAAAGTTCCCTTGTAAACTTTGTAAGGGAGATCACCTTACTCACCGATGCACTGCCATTCTAGAGGCACGAAGAGTGTGGTCCATGTCTGAAGGAACCTCAGTTTCTGAGTTGTCTATAGATTCCCTACAGTCAGATCAACCTTTGGTTGATAAAGTGGTTGAACCAATGCAATCTTTGGTCGACCCCACTCTTCCTTCGGAGAGTGAAGTGATGGAATCGATACAATCTTCGACTGATCCCATCAGTCCTTTGGATACTAATGCACCTATCTCTGAAGTCTTCTGCATTACTAGTTTGAATGTTCCTGAAAAAGGGGGCACTTCATCTGTTCCATGTGAACCCCTACCAAGCCCTAGGACCATTTCTTTTGATTGGAATAGTCTAGGCGAGCCTCATCTTCCTTCTTCGACACCTTTCCAGATAAAGGTTGATATCAGGAACCATACGGTTGATCGATGTATTGTTGATGAAGGAGCTTCTGTTAGTATCTTGTCCTCTTATGCTTGGAGAGATTTGGGTTTCCCTAATGTTATTCCAGCTGTTAATTGGTCTTTGACCTTCGATAGAAGACCTAGTGAACTGATCGGGTTCCTCCGTCAGGCACCTGTTACCTTAGGTGGAAAAATAGTCTTAGTTGATTTTATTGTTTTAAAAGACCCTATGGACTTTGATATGATCCTCGGGCGTGATTACGTTTATTCTATGCATGCTGTGGTGTCTATGCTCTTTTGTGTGATGCATTTTCCTCATAACTAAAGCATCATCACTATCGATCAGCTTGCATTCCTTGATCCTCCTTATTACCCAACTGTAGACCACTCTGATCCCTTGTCATTAGGCACTACTATGTCACATGGGAATTTTGTGGCATATTGTTCTTTGAGTTCAACTGCTACTAAGAAGGAGTCTCTGAGTTCATTCTTACCTTCTCGAGACTTATTCCCAGCTTTCAACCAAGTGACACCTCCATCTGAATGTTTAGATATGTGTTCTATCTGGGATGATATACTTCCTTCTGATGAAGTTTTCCTAGAGTCCATAGTATAGTCTTCCATTCATTTGGATGTTGATCCAGTCACAGTTATGTCTAGCCCCAGTTTGACCTTAAAGTCTAATCTTCCTACTGTTGAGTCTTCGGACTCTCCTATAGATCCACAAATCGGTGTTCCTGCTGAGTTTGATTCTGCTTCTAGAATTTTCAACTCCCATGATGATGAATTTCTTTCTGCAGATTCCATCATGTCCTTCAACTTTGATTTTCATCCTAAAGTTGATCTTGTTGATTGTAAGTCCTCCGACTTGGGTACCATAGAGTCTTCATTTGAAAACTCTGCCTTGTTTATGCGTGCTGTTGATGATAGTGAAGTTGAAAGTATTTCTACCACAGTGACTTGTATCGCGTCTTTCTTTACATATGTTTTAGATATGATCTTGGTACTGATGTTTCTTGGAGACAAGATTCTTAGCTGGATTTATACTCGCTTACTGGTCCTTTTCGACACCTTGTGCGACCATGTCAGGTATTTTCAGAACCTTGCATATAGGTTTAGGCGTCCTCGCTGTTATGTTACATTTGAACCTTTTGCAATCCCAATTTGCCATAGGGTCGAACCTGTTGGATATTTGTGTGTTAGCCATCTCTTTATGCATTGTGCACCAGTCCGACAGCAGAGCCTACCTAACATGGGTCACCCTAGTTAGCACCCTTATGCCATTCTGGTGCCCATGCTAAGTTTTTCTCGCATGCTTGGGAGGCTTTTTAGATTTACCATGACTTTGAGAAGAAGCCTCATATCTTCCTTCCTCATATATCTCTGGCCATCCCTGATAAGGCTCCTATCTTTATGTTTAAGTTTCATATGCATCTGTTATGATCCAGCTTGCGTTAATGAGCTTGATGCCAGCTTCCACGCTTTTAGCTCATTGTATAAGCCTCCATCTTTGATCTCATTTCCGCTAAGCCCTGTATCATTTTTCCTTCGTAGTTTAACACCTTTTACCTGGAGGAGACACGCCCTGAGTGTCCTTATCTTGTCCATGTTCCTTGCATTAGGCATAGCTTTGTTCCATGCGCTTGGAGCTAGTCTCACATGTCCCTGACACTCGTCTCCTCCCATTTCGAGCATTCTTCTTTTACTTTGAGCTCATTAAAAACAGTAAGTAGGTTATGAGCAGTCTTCCACCTTCCTTTCGAGCTTGTTAAAAATAGTAAGTAGGCTATGAGCAGTCTTCCACCTTTCCTTCGAGCTCGTTAAAAACAGTAAGGAGGCCATGAGCATTTCTTTCATCTTCACTTCGAGCTCATTAAAAATAGTAAGGAAGTTATGAGCATTTTTCTGTATCTCCTTTGAGCTCGTTAAAAATAGTAAGGAGGTCATGAGTTTACTTTTTCGGACTTGTTAAACCTTTACGGAAAAGATCCCTATGGAGTTCTTTTAAGCCCTTTTCAGACTCCTTAAATACGAAAAGTTTGCCGAGCATAGTTGTCTTTTCGGGCTCGTTAAAATAACTGAACTGACATCCACTTAGGCGTAGAATTACCCCTTTTCCAGGCCTTGGTAGATAATTTATGGAAAAGGTATACTCTAGGTATACTCTTGTATGCGCTAGAAGAGTTCTTCTTCTATCATTTTACACTTTTTTAGGGTAGGAGACTAACTTTACGAAAAATGACCTTTGGAGTCGTCTTTAGGGTTTTCAAACTCTCGAAATGTGAAAACACCCAGCGAGCACTCACCTACTCGAGCTCGATGTGAAATCCACGAGAGGGTAAATAGCGGATTGTTTAAGTTTTTTAGACTCTATAAACAAGAAAACACCGGCAAGCATTCACCTACTTGGGCTCAATATTAAAATCCAAGAGTAGGTGTATAGAGGACTATTTAAGTTTTTCAACTCTATAAGCAAGAAAACACCGCCGAGCACAGACAAATCCGGGCTCGATATAAAATTCACGGATATGTGTATGGAGTTTTCTTCTAGGTTTTTCAGACTCCTTAAATACGAAAATACCGTCGAACATGCTTTAGTTCTTTGTCAAGCTTGTTAAAAAATGAAAAAGGAAAGGGAAGGGAAGAATGTTAAAATATCTTTCAATATGATGGCAGCAAGTCAACTATCTCCTTGAACAAAGCACTGTTTTGAGTCTATCAAACAAGTTGGGTTCTAGTGTTGGCCTTAGGATAAACCTGATCTTAGAGTTCTTACTCCTCCATTTGGTTAGTTTCCAATCATATGGAGAATCTGTTAATGTCTCCTACATTGCAGATTTGCATCGTGGTCTCTTTGTGTTAAAATATGCCTAAGTCACTCTTGTGTCGTGCTCACTGTTCAAGGATATAACTTGTGTCGGCCATTCTGCAGTTGCCTTGACCTCATGTGTCTGCCATTCCTTGGTGTCAGCATGTTTCATCATGTGTTCAGTCCTACTCCAAATCAGCTCATACTTCTTGAGTGTCCCTCGTGTTGGATGATGGAGGATGCATTAAGGCCTCCCTTCCAACGGACTTCTTCCCATCGACTTCAACTCATTGTGCTCTGGAAGTTAAGCTTAGAGTTTCAATTAGTACCATGGGGATTGCAGTCATTAGTGGTTGTTTCCCTTGCTATTTGATAGATGGGAATACATCAATGTCTCCTATCCGATGGATTCTTCAAGTGTTCAATGACAAGACCACTTATTCGCACTTGTTTGAATGTACTAGGTACCTTGGGTTCCATTTTCATTATTGGTGGACACTCTCATGTTTGTTAACGGTATACATCAATGACCGATAATCAAACGATACCTCCCATGTTCGACATCAACTCATTTATTCGCATGGATAGATTTGTACCTTGGGTTGTTTTTGGATGAAGACTTTGGGATCCTCGATAGCATCACCTCATTTATGTTATCGCCCAAGTTGCACAAGATTGAGCCACACTTTTTTGGGCTCTTGATGAGACATAGATCCAACTTGTTCTCTATGGCTATGTTCTCCAGTTTTGACATAGATCCACCTTGTATTTATGTGGCTATGTTTACACTTATGTTCATCATGGATCCACGCTTGTATTTTAGTGGCCATGATATATGCATCTGTATTTTGATCATTAGTGTATCCACTTGGAGGTCATGTTCCACTATTTGAACATGGACAGTTACCCCAAGGATAAGTTTGTCTGACATTGCCTTTGCTTTCAGGTACTTCATTTGAGCCTATGATTCTTGGTTTCTCCAGTTCCTCCATGATTCAACTCTTTTCTATTTATAATGTATTTCAGCCATCATTTCCCGCACTCCCTCTAACCTCATACATTAGGGGGCATCTGTTATAGCTTAAAATGACAACTCTTTGTCTGTGACGACACTTGCATTCCTTGGTCACATGACGACACTTCTTGAGATCAAGTTCAATCACACAATAGAACACTTGTGGATTGAGGGGTCATTTGGGACACTAAAAATGGTTGAAAATACCTCATTCTTGACCCATTTGATGGCTACAACCCTTAGGAACATTTTTCCAGACCAAACCATCTCCTGAAAATGAGCAGAAAAGCCTGTTCTTGGCCATTTTTTCACATGGGCGTTGGTACACAGGCATGATAGTAGTGTATATCCTCTACTCTGCTTCTTTAAAGTAGCGCCCACCTCCACATGTACACTAGTTTGTCTACTATAGAGTAGGGTACACCCCTGTTTTGGTCAAAATCTCAAAATTTGAGTAAGTTAAGTTGGTTGGGAAACCTCCTGAGCGGTTATAACTTCTTTTCCTCTCGTTCACTGATTATATAAGGAAGGTAGAAGGGCCATGTGAGGAAACCAAGTCTATAACATTGTTATGCTGGAGGAATGGAGACCTTCATCCCCCTCTCTTGTGCTTAGTTTCTGATAAACCCTAGCACTACTGGTTAGAGGCTAGGATCCTTGGAGAACAGAAGCAAGAGACCTTGAATCTAGGTTTCGTGAAGTGCCAAGCTTGAAAGAAGGTATAACTTTATGTACTTGCTTTCATTCATTAATAAAGATCAGACGTTCTTCTCTTTCCAAATATGACCTATTTCATGTGTGTCTTGGATTTGATTACAGTTTGCTTGTAGTTTGATGTCTTCTTTGGTTATGAATATCAATCTTATATATGTTGTCAAATGTATTTGAGAAAGGTATCAAGCTGTTTTGCAGGTTTGGCATTGCGACACTGAATGAGCATTGAAGAGCGAGGAAAGCAATGCTAGGATCAACCTTCTGAATAAGGTGCATACATATCTAAACCCTAATCTCTTCACTTATTTGTTGTATTTGCAGAATTCTTATAAGTCTATCTTTATCACCGGAAGTTGGTAGTTTCTCCCCTGAACTATAGGTGCATTTTCCTCACAACAATAACAGCTTCATAAAATTGTCATATTTATTCTTAAACATAAAAAAGATACTTGGTTATAAATAAGATGTGACAGAACAATGTTTATTTAGTTATGTGAAATGATCTAGTAACAATACTGATGAATTGTTTGCATATTTATGAAGGGGTTCCTACAGGGTGCGCTTGGGTTTACTGAGCTTTGATAGCTAAAGCATTTGATTCTTTTCTTTCGCAGATCTGCAGGTAAGGTAATAGAGTAATTCCAGTTTTTCAAGACAAGTTATAAGCTTCAGCTTGTCATCTCTGTTTTTAAGATAAATGTATATACTATCGTGCATGAAGATGTCGATGGTATGTCGTTTTGGGTTTATATTTATCGATCTGTACTATTTTTATTCTAACGCTTGTAAGTGTAGCTAGAGATATTTTTGCACTATACTTCTGCTGTAATTGATGATGTCAAATTAAAAATGCAACTGTGTGATGATAATAGCATTACTATAACGCTATGGCTTGTAATGACGATGGCCTTCAAAAAAGCTTTCAAGAGCTAGTTCATGTACTTAAATCATATATGCTCTTATAATGCTATTTTCTTATGTTACTGCATGGTCAAGATGATAGTTTGTTATGTATTCATGACATCTATTAAAATGTCTTACTACTCTATGGAATAGTTGTTAGGGTCATGATGTTTAACCATATGCAACTTGAAAATTCAGCACTATATTCTATTGAGTGCATATTGTGCTTGTGAGACTTAGCATTTGAATTATATTGTGTACATACTAAGCAATGATAATTCTATCCTTTGAATTTGAAATGTGTGAGGCCTATGAAACTAGGGATTTAAACTATGAAACATAGATATTATATGATGTAATAGAGTTTGGATTTGATTATTATCGTGGTTATATGAATACAACCTATGGTTTGGCTTTGCAATAAACAATTTGTTATGCGATAGGTTGACATTGGGAACTTGAAATACATACCACCTATGGTTCGAAGTGTAATGCACACAACCATACTATTTATATCATGGTTGAAACTTTATAACGTGATTGTTTTAAAACTATGATATGCTAATATCCTATAGTTTGAAAACTCTACAGCTGTAATGCAATACCCTATTGGTAATAACTGAGATCGTGCTATACATAACCTCGACACTGATACGAAATTAATGTTGTTGCAGTCGAGGGTCTGGCAGATGATATGTTAGATCCAGCATTAAATGCAACTTTGTCTAGTGGAAGTGGCATGTCTCGTTGGCTCCAACGTGTCTTTATCTTCACGTGATGTGGTTGTAAAGTTGGTGAAAATCTTACCGAGCTGTAAGCTCTATCTTGGTGACAAGGCACTCCAGTTGGGCTTGCTATTAATGGTGTCATTAGTGACAGGTGATCAAAATCTTGGTCTTGGTATTAGCATGGTTTGTGTGGCCGAATCTGGTCTGTCGAGCTAACTTGTCTCGACTGTAGGGATCAAAACCCTAAGGCAAATCGTAATATTGTTGTTTTTGGCTTATTGCATTCATTTAGAAACTCTTGGATTGGAGAGAAGGCCAACATGCTGCTAATTAACATGGCTCCACCCTGGGTAGTTTCTGCATGGCTCTACAACTCCGTCTGTGTAATTAAATGGTGAAATCTTTAATGTAAGTTGCTCAGGCTTGATAGGTATAAGACTTTGAAGCCCTGTGGCTTCCATCATGTGACGGGCTAGTTTACAAAATGGCGCGGTTTGAACTTTGGGTTTTGTAAAGTTCAGTTGCATGCAGCTGTTTGCGTCGGTTGAAAAAACTAGAAGTAGAGAGCATTCCATCCGTCTGTCAAATGAATGTAAGTTATCTCATAACAATGTTTATGTCATACATTTTTGGTTTATCAACATTTGTTGGAACTCGTTGTTAATTTCTTGTAGTTCATGTGGTAGGTAATGCCTTTGTGATGGATTTTTCAGTGCTAGTTTTTGATAACAATGGATGGCATGCTATAAAATGGTAAGCCCGGGTGGCAAACCCTTCGTAGGTTCTCCTGGAAGATTTGTGGCAAACGTTTGAAGTTGTAACACTTGTCCTAGAATTCGTCGTTCGAAACCTATGTTGCTTCATGTTACGCCTATGTTAGGTTACTTCTCCTTTTGCAGAGTTGATGTAATAGTTTGTAGTGTTGTTGTACAGTGTTTGGGTTCTGACTTTTGAACTAGGCAATGTTCCTTCGTTAAAAAGGGTTTCAAACTCTGTTGAGTTGATAACATAAAAGAATATTTACAAAACTATGTTGTTGTGACTGTTTTGTGTTCGTTGTTTTGGGGCTTGGCTTGTGAACAAAACCTGTGACTTGTCGATTTATAAAATGGAAATAATTTGTGTTTTAACAAGCCTTTGAGTTCGAATTTAATGTAATATGATAATGGTTGTGCAACTAGGTTTGAACACACCTGTTGCTATCGTTTTCTTTATGGACTGTGAACTTATGAAATGTTTAAACATTAGGAAAGGAAATCGTGTGCTATGTATGTATATTGCTACTGTCTTTTAAACAATGGTTATGTATTTGTAATACATGATAGGCTTCAACCTATATGCAACATCGTTTATTTGTAACACATGTTGCTGCGTTTCAAACTTATGAATAGTTTCCTAAGGGTTAGGCTTTCATCCTCGTTTTGTAATGTATAAATTGATGTTGCTCATTGATATGTTTTCGGCATCAACTAGTGTTTGTGATTTCTGTTTGACTCTGCTCCTATAGACATTGTAATATCTTAAACCCTGGAGATGATATTTGTAAATAAGCTACTTGACCTACATGAACGATTTTGATATAAATGTTTGGTTTGTCTATTGTTAATAAAATAATGAATCTATGTAATGACAGGGAGCTTGTTTAACTAGCTCAATTCTGTAGAAATGAATGCATTTGTGTGTTTTTATTTTATGGCTATAGGAACATATGATTTGGGCAATAGTTGGAAACTGTTTAAATAAAAGATATCTTTTAATATCCTTGTTGCTATCATTTGATAATAAATTCAGTAGTTTGAAGTTTGGTCTAGAAAGTGAAATATGTAACCCTAGGTTTATGATATGAGGCTTTTGTTTGCTTCACTATCCTGTAAGTACAGTAATGAAAATAACAATAGATTATAGTAAACTTATAGAAGGAAATAAATGGAAACTATAAACCCTTAATTGAAAACTTGAAAATGACATAACAGTTCTGTATGATGAGATTATGCAATCATTTTTAATTCTGTATCAACAATGATCTCAATAATAATTATAAAGCACCGTAATAATCTTTTAAGACAATTAAACTTCTATTTGATGAAATAAAATATAGAAGTAAGAATAGTAATGTAAAGAAATGCAGAAAATAATTCTAATTGCTATCAGTAGATAAATTAACAGAATATACAGAATGTTACTTCCATCATCTTGGCAATATGCCTATCATATCTATCTACCTTAATCTATCTCTATACTAGAGTACGATGTTGTTCCTTTTTGCATGGGAAAAAATACAAAGGCTATTTCATTCATTCAAATCAAATTCATACAGAATTATTAATTTACTCATGAAACTAAAATAAACTTATAAAATAAACAGTAAAAGTTAAATAAACAATAGAACTTTAAAATACACAAAATATATAAGACAATAGAACCTATAAATGACGATAGGGCTGATAAACGCCCAAGGAGACATGTTCCTCCCAAACTGTTTCAGAAGAAGCAGCTCAACTGCTAGCTTCTAGTGAACCCCCGAGCTTGATTATTGATCCAATAAGTGGGTGGAATCTGTGTAGAAGCAAGGAACTCAAAAATGCTTTCTCCACTCAGCATCAACCTCCTGAAATAACATGCCTTCTCTACTCAGCATCAACCTCCCGAACTCAATAAGAATTTGGCAGACTCACAACATGATCAACAACATAGCATATCCCCTCATCAAATCTCTTGGGTGCAAACACAGCAAAACCCCAAGGTAAATTTTCTCGTCAGGAAAAGTGATGAACCTCAGTTCATAATTTGATGGCTATTATATAGACTGCCTAGGTCTTTTAGTGGTCAGTTTGGAATAAATGAGCCTCAAGCTCCAGTCCCATCTTTCAGGGTACTATGACCACATTTCAAGGGATTTGTCCCATACCAACAGCTAGTTAGTTGCATGATGATGTTGCCACTTGTCCATTTCCTTCTACCCCAAATTCCATTCCACCTAGTGGATCAGTAACCACTCTTTCAACAGTCCTCTTAGGTGTTTGTCTCCTATATTATTTATTTAATAATAATATATTGTGCAAATTACAGTCATCCTTAGACACCTGTCCAACATAAAACTTTACAATAAAATTTATAATAATGTTTGCAAAATGTTCTCCAGCAAAAAGGGTATGTTACAAACACCCCCACTTAAGCTCAACATCATCCTTGATGTTTCTTATTCATCATCAAGTTCCGCATGGAACAGAACTGGATATACTGCCTGCATATTACTTTCCAGTTCCCAAGTAGCTTCATCAGGGCTAAGTTGCTTCCATTGCAACTTTACCTGCCTTATGGTGTGATTCTGAAGCATAATTTTCCTCTGGTCGAGAATACAGTCCGGTTCCACCTGAAAATATCCTTCGGGTTCCAACTGTATGTCATTTCAATTCAGCACATCAGTAGCATCGTGCACATACTTCTTTAAAACAGAACCGTGAAAAACATTGTGGATTTTTAAATTATATGGCAATGCTAATTGATATGCAACAACTCCAATCCTTGATAAGATTTCGAATGGTCCACAATACCTTGGTATTAATTTAGCAAAGCTCCCAAGCTTCAAATAACTTTTCTTAGGCTTTACCTTTATAAAAACATGGTCTTCTACCTGAAATTCTCTTTCAGTGCGTTTCAAATCAGCATAGCTTTTCTACTGATCTTGGGAAACCTTTAAGTTACCTTGAACCTGTTTCACAGTTAGCTCTATTTCTTTCAATAAATCTGGTCCTAACATCAATCTATCTACAAAATTATCCCAAGAAATTGGAGTACAACATTTTCATCCATACAAAATTTCAAATGGACTTAACTTAGCATATGCTTGATAATTATTATTGTAGGCAAATTCTACTAAGTGCAAGTAATCTTCCCACTTAGATGGATGATCTTTAACATACAATCTTAACATGTTTTCTAAAATTTGATTTATCCTTTCTGTTTGACCATCATTTGTGGGTGGAAAGAAGTGCTGAAATTTAGTTTAGTATTTAATCCTTTAAACAGTGCTGTCCAAAAATTGTTGGTGAACTTAGACTCCCGGTCTGAAATAATTACCTTTGGAATTCCATGCAAGTGAAAAAATTGCTTCATGAAAATATCTGCAATGTTAGAATCCTTGAAAGTAGTTTTATCAGGAATAAAATGAGCAACTTTACTAAGTTTATCAACAATAACCATAATTGAGTCATTCTGCTTCTGATTTTTAGGAAAACTTGTAATAAAGTCAATGCTTATAATTTCCCATTTCCATTCTGGAATTGGTAAGGGCTGCAATAGCCCAGCTGGATGTTGGTGTTCAGCTTTGATAGTCTGACATTCAAAACATCTAGCTATATATTTAGCAAATTCACTGTTCATGTTGGGCCAAAAATACTCCTTTCTTAACATAGTTATCATTTTCTGATAACCAGGATGCCCTAAATAAGGACTCTTGTGAACTTCATCTAAAATCAACAACTTAACCTTCGAAAAATTTGGTACATAAATTCTATTTTTTTATGTTAAGAAACCTTTTTCATTAATTCTATAATCTGTTATAAAATTTTCAGATGAATTTTCAGCCACTTTATCATGTAATTTTTGGTAATTCCTTCTTCGATCTAATTTTCCAGATCAGTTTTAAAAGTATTGATTGTTGCCACAAAACTCAATCTAGCATTTCTAATCAATGCATCAACAACCTTATTCTCTTTTCCATTAATGTGATGAATCTCAGAATCATACTCGCTAAGGAAAGCCAACCACCTAGACTTTAAGCCCTTTTTATCAATCATTAAAATGAATTTTCTTCCGATCAAATGATGGTGCCACATTTTTAAAGCATGTATCACGGCTGCCAACTCAAGATCATAAGTAGCATAATTATTTTCATGTATTTTTAACTTTCTTGACTCAAAAGCAATTGCATGACCTTCTTGGCTTAAGACCCCTCCAAGTCCATCATTGCATGCATCCGTGCATATTACGAAATTCTTATTGAGATCTGCAATTTTTAAGATGGGTGCAGTAGTTAATAACTCTTTTAACTTGTTAAAACTTTCTTGACACTTTTGATCCCATATGAATTTCTTCCCTTTCTTCTGCAAAGAAGTGATGGGGTTAGCAATTCTAGAGAACCCTTCAATAAACTTTCTATAATAACCCGTTATTCCCATGAAGGACCATACATCAGTTACGTCTTTTGGGACAGGCCATTCATTAATAGCTTTTATTTTATCAGGATGAACAGAAATACCATCTTTAGAAATTATATGACCCAAATACTGAATTTTATCTTTATAGAAATCACACTTACTGAACTTAGCGTAAAGCTGATGTTCTCTAAGTACTTGTAAAATGATTTTTAAATGTTCATCATGCTCTTCTTTAGTTTTTGAGTAAACCAGAATATCATCAATAAATACCACTACGAACTTATCCAAATATTTATGCAGAACGTTGTTCATTAAACACATGAACAATGCTGGTGCGTTGGTTAGCCCAAAAGGCATAACTACGAACTCGTAGTGTCCATAACACGTTCTGAATGTAGTTTTGAATATGTCCTCGTCTTTTATCTAGACTTGATGATAACCCGACCTTAGATCAATTTTAGTGAATATCTCTACTCCGCGTACTTGATCAAATAGATCGTCTATGCAGGGTAAGGGATACAGGTTCTCAATTGTCATTTTATTAAGTTGATGGTAATCAATGCACAAACGCATGGTACCGTCCTTCTTTTTAACAAAAATTACTGGTTGCTCCCCAAGGGGACACACTAGGCCTTATGTAGTTTTTATCTATTAATTCTTTCAGCTACGATTTTAACTCATTTAACTCTAAAAAATTCATCCTATAGAGGGCCTTCAAGTTTGGTACCGCATCGGGTACTAACTCAATGGTGAAATCAAGTTCTCTTTTCGGAGGTAATCTTGGAATTTCTTCCGGGAATACATCAGAAAAGTCCCTAAGGATGGGAATATCCTCTAGCTTTAACTTGTCTTCTTTAGATGTGCATTCATCATTAACAACATTAACAACAAACATTTTACAACCTTTTCTGGCAGCTCTCTTTACTTGTAAGGCAGAAATCTGCCTCACTAAAATCTACCTATGAATTCATTTTACTATTTCTGAATTACCTTCATTATTTACACATGTAAAAGATTTGTCATAACAATTCAGTAAAAATCTATGTTGTTCAAGCCAATCCATACCAATTAACAAATCATATGACCCTAAGGGTAAAACATTCAGATTAATTTGTATTTTCAGCTGACTTAAAAATACTTCACAATTCTTGACATAATCTATAACCTTTCTTTTAGTTCCTGTTGCAAGCTAAACTAACCATGCATTATCAAATTTCTCTGTTTTTAGCTTGCAACGGTTTACTAAAGTAGGTGAAATATAACTCAAATTTGCACCTGGATCTATTAGAATAGAAATAGATTCGTTTTGTATCATACCTTCAATTTCGACCATGGATGTTTGATGGTCTGCTTGACATTTCTCCAGTGCTGCATTTATCCTGGGCATTTCTCTTGCGATATCTCCAACTGTAGGTTCTGCTTGCATAGTATGAATATTGTCGGCTATCCTCTTGTTGCGTGGGAAATCTGCTCTCTTATGTGGTCCGCCACATGCATAGCACTTTATGGGTCCTTTCTGCTCAACATACCTGTTGTTGTTGTTATTGTTATTGCTGTGATTATTATTATTAGGTACATTTCTTGCAGCAGTAGAGTTCTGAGATGCATTATTCCGGTAATTATTAGGAAAAATTATGTTATTAAATTTTTTCTTAAAACCTCGAGCATTAGGATTAAAATTCTTCTTTTTATAGTCATATTGATTAGTCTTACTATTCTTCCAGCTAGTTGTTCCTTCTCTTTTTATGTTTTGATCATAACAAAAATTTTCCTTCCTCATGGCCTCTTCCAAAGTGGAAGGATTATCATACTCAATACAGTCTTTTATATTAAAAGGTAGACAACTGAGAAACCTTTGCACTTTAGGATTTTCCACAACCATGTAGGGCGCGTACCTCAGCAAGCTAAGGAACTTGTTGCACAGTTCTTTCATGTTTATTGTACCCAACTTTAAATCGTAAAATTCCTTTGACTTATCTTCAAAGTATTGTTCTGACAAAAACTTCTTTTTAAACAAACTTTTAAACATAGTCCAAGTTACTTCTTTTTCTTTTATACTCTTGATTCTTTTAAGATCCTGCCACCAAATATCTGTCTTCCCGGTCATATTGTAAATAGCCATATTGGATTTTAGTTGAGAAGAGTAGTCATAAATATTAAAGTACTTTTTCATTCCAGACAACCAAGCTTCTGCTGTCTCACCCTTGTCACTTTCACCGTTAAAAGTGGGTGGCTTAATCTTTTTAAATTTCCCAGTAATCTATTCATGATGTTTATGTTTTCTCTTTTTAGAGCAACATTCACTATTACTGCCATCATAATTAATATAATCATTACTTGGATTTGATTCAGAAGATGAGTAACTAGTCCTTTTATCATTTCTTGTTTTCTTATGCTTATGTTGGTGGGACATTATTTAAGAATCAGCCTTCAATTCTGATTTTCTGCCTCTTTCATCACTATGACAGTTTCCTTTTAAATTATGTTGTAACTCTTCCTATACCTTAAGGATCCATTCATTTTCTTCTTTAACACCTTTTAACTCAGATTTTAAATCTTGTACAGTGCGTAAAAGTTCAGAAGAATGGTTGTTTAACTCAACATAAATTCCTTCAGTATTATTATGATTAATACGTTCGTTACGAGGAGATCTGTCCTCTACTGATTCTTCTGGTATTTCCATACCTGCAAATTTAAAGGTCAATCTGTTTTGTGAAAAAATAAAATTAAATTACAAAAGTTAGTAACATAAACTTTCTGATTTATTTTATGTTTGCGTGCATGAGCCTCAATCGGGCCTAGAGTTTGAACTTGCACTCTGATACCACATGTAACAATCCAAAAACCGCAAAAATTAATTTTTTTGATATAGCCTAAATCATAAGAGAAATGCTATCTGCAGAATGAAAGTTATTCAATTAATAGATAATAACAGCTTCATAAAATCATTGTATTTATTCTTAAACATAAAAAAGATTCTGGGTTATAAATAAGATGTGATAGAACAATGTTTATTTCGTTATGTGAAATGATCTGGTAACAATACTGATGAATTGTTTGCATATTTCTGAAGGGGTTCCTACAGGGTGCCCTTGGGTTTACTGAGCTTTGGTAGCTAAAGCATTGGATTCTTTTCTTTTGCAGATCTGCAGGTAAGGTAATAGAGTAATTCTAGTTTTTCAAGACAAGTTATAAGCTTCAACTTGTTGTCTCTGTTTTTAAAATAAATGTATATACTATCGTGCATGAAGATGTCGATGGTATACGATGGTATACTATACTTCTGCTATAATTGATGCTGTCAATTTAAAAATGCAACTATGTGATGATAACAACATTACTATAATGGTATGGCTTGTAACAACGATGGCCTTCAAAAAAGATTTCAAGAGCTAGTTCATGTACTTAAATCATATATACTCTTATAATGCTATTTGGTTATGCTACTGCATGGTCAAGATGATAGTTTGTTATATATTCATGACATCTTTTAAAATGTCATACTACTCTATGGAATAATTGTTAGGGTCACGATGTTTAACCATATGCAACTTGAAAATTCAGCACTATATGCTATTGAGTGCATATTGTGCTTGTGAGACTTAGCATTCGAATTATATTGTGTACATACTAAGCAATGATAATTATATCCTTTGAATTTGAAATGTGTGAGGCCTATGCAACTAGGGATTTAAACTATGAAACATAGTTATTATATGATGTAATAGAGTTTGGATTTGATTATTATCATGGTTATATGAATACAACCTATGGTTTGGCTTTGCAATAAACAATTTGTTATGCGATAGGTTGACATTGGGAACTTGAAATACATACCACCTATGGTTCGAAGTGCATTGCACACAACCATACTATTTATATCATGGTTGAAACTTTATAACGTGATTTTTTTAAAACTATGATATCCTAATATCCTATAGTTTGAAAACTGTACAGCTGTAATGCAATACCATGTTGGTAATAACCGAGATTGTGCTGTACATAAATTCGACACTGATACGAAATTAATGTTGTTGCAGTCGAGGGTCTAGAAAATGATATGTGAGATCCAGCATTAAATGCAACTTTGTGTAGTGGAAGTGGTGTGTCTCATTGGCTCCAATGTGTCTTTATCTTCACGTGATGTGGTTGTAAAGTTGGTGAAAATATTACTGAGCTGTAAGCTCTGTCTTGGTGACAAGGCACTCCAGTTGGGCTTGCTATTAATGGTGTCATTAGTGACAGGTGATCAAAATCTTGGTCTTGTTATTAGCATGGTTTGGGTGGCCGAATCTGGTTCGTCGATCTAACTTGTCTCGATTGTAGGGATCAAAACCATAAGGCAAATCGTAATATCGTTGTTTTTTCCTTATTGCATTCATTTAGAAACTCTTGGTTTAAAGAGAAGACCGACGGGATGCTAATTAACAGGGCTCGACCCTAGGCGGTTTTTGGATGGCTTTGCAACTCCATCTGTGTAATTAAATGGTGAAATCTTTACTATAAGTTGCTCAGGCTTGATAGGTATAAGAACCTGAAGCCCTATGGCTTCCGTCGTGTGACATGCTAGTTTAAAAAATGGCACGGTTTGAACTTCAGGTTTGGTAAAGTTTCAATTGCATGTTGCTGTTTGCGTCGGTTGAAAAACCTGGAAGCAGGGAGCATTCCATCCGTCTGTCAAATGAATGTAAGTTATCTCGTAACAATGTTTATGTAATGCGTTTTTGGTTTATCAACATTTGTTGGAACTCGTTGTTAATTTCTTGTAGTTCATGTGGTAGGTAATGCCTTCGTGTTGGATTTTTCAGTGCTGGGTTTTGATAACAATGGATGGCACACTGTAAAATGGTAAGCCCTGGTGGCAAACCCTCCGTAACTTCTCCTGGTAGATTTGTGGCAAAGGTTTGAAGTTGTAACACTTGTCCTGGAATTCGTGGTTCGAAACCTATGTTGCTTCATGTTATGCCTATGTTAGGTTACTTCTCGTTTTGCAGAGTCGATGTAATAGTTTGTAGTGTTGCTGTACAGTGTTTGGGTTCTGAGTTTTGAACTGGGCAATGTTCCTTCATTAAAAAGGGTTTCAAACTCTGTTGAGTTGAAAATATAAAAGATTATTTACAAAACTATGTTGCTGTGACTGTTTTTTGTTCGTTGTTTTGGGGCTTGGCCCATGAACAAAACCTGTGACTCATCAATTTATAAGTTGAAAGAATTTGTGTTCTAACAAACCTCTGAGTTCGAATTTAATGTAATACGATACTGGTTGTGCAACTAGATTTGAACACACATGTTGCTATTGTTTTCTTTATGGACTGTGAACTTATTAAATGTTTAAACATTAGGAAAGGAAATCGTGTGCTATGTATGTATATTGCCTCTGTCTTTTAAACAATGGTTATGTATTTGTAATACATGATAGGCTTCAGCCTATATGCAGCATCGTCGATTTGTAACACATGTTGCTACGTTTCAAACTTATGAATATTTTCCTAAGGGTTAGGGTTTCGTCCTCGTTTTGTAATGTATAAATTGATGTTGCTCGTTGATACGTTTTCGGCATCAACTAGTGTTTGTGATTTCTGTTTGACTCTGATCCTACAGACATTGTAATATCTTAAACCTTGGAGATGATATTTATAAATA
This sequence comes from Larix kaempferi, assembly GCA_027924585.1. Taxonomy (NCBI): domain Eukaryota; kingdom Viridiplantae; phylum Streptophyta; class Pinopsida; order Pinales; family Pinaceae; genus Larix; species Larix kaempferi. The sequence continues at coordinate 1,434,678 of BSBM01001710.1, forward strand.
AACTACTCGACCTACATGAACGATTTTGATATAAATGTTTGGTTTGTCTATTGTTAGTAAAATAATGAATCTATGTAATGACGGGGAGCTTGTTTAACTAGCTCGATTCTGTAGAAAGGAATGCATTTGTGTGTTTTTATTTTATGGCTATAGGAACATATGATTTCGGCAATAGTTGGAAACTGTTTAAATAAAAGATATCTTTTAATATCCTTGCTGCTATCGTTCGATAATAAATTCAGTAGTTTGAAGTTTGGTTTAGAAAGGGAAATATGTAACCCTAGGTTTATGATATGAGGCTTTTGTTTGCTTAACTATCTTGTAAGTACAGTAATGGAAATAACAATAGATTATAGTAAACTTTGAGAAGAAAATAAATGAAAACTATAAACCCTTAATTGAAAAGTTGAAAATGACATAACAGTTTTGTATAATGAGATTATGTAATCATTTTTAATTCTGTATCAGCAATGATCTCAATAATAATTATAAAGCACCGTAATAATCTTTTAAGACAATTAAACTTCTATTTTATGAAATAAAATATAGAAGTAAGAACAGTAACGTAAAGAAATGCGGAAAATAATACTAATTGCTATCAGTAGATAAATTAATAGAATATACAGAATGTTACTTCTATCATCTTGGCAATATGCCTATCATATCTATCTACCTTAATCTGTCTCTCTACTAGAGTACGATGCTATTCCTTTTTGCATGGGGAAAAATGCACAGGCTATTTCATTCATTCAAATCAAATTCATACAGAATTATTAATTTACTCAGGAAACTAAAAGAAACTTATAAAATAAACAGTAAAAGTTAAATAAATTACAGAACTTTAAAATACACAAAGTAGATAAGACAATATAACCTGTAAATGAGGATAGGGCCGACAAACACCCAAGGAGGCCTGTTCCTCCCAACCTGTTTCAAAAGAAGCAGCTCAACTGCTGTCCTCTAGTGAACCCCCAATCCTGATTACTGATCCAATAAGTGGGTGGAATCTATGTAGAAGCAAGGCACTCAAAAATTCCTTCTCCACTCAGCATCAATCTCCTAAAATAACATGCCTTCTCCACTCAACATCAATCTCCTGAACTCAATAAGAGTTTGGCAGACTCACAACATGATCAACAACATAGCATATCCCCTCATCAAATCTCTTGGGTGCAGACACAACAAAACCCTAGGGTAAATTTGCTCGCCAGGAAAAGTGATGAACCTCAGTTTACAATTTGATGGCTATTATATAGACTGCCTAGGTCTTTTAATGGTCAGTTCGGAATAAATGAGCCTCAAGCTCTAGTCCCATCTTTCAGGGCACTATGACCACATTTCAAGTGAGTTGTCCCATACCAACAGCTAGTTAGTTGCATCATGATGCGGCCACTTGTCCATTGACTTCTACCCCAGATTCCATTCCACATAGTGGATCAGTAACCACTCTTTCAACAGTCCTCTTAGGTGTTTGTCTCCTATTTTATTTATTTAATAATAATATATTGTGCAAATTATAGTAATCCTTGGACACCTGTCCAGCATAAAACTTTACAATAAAATTTATAATAATGTTTGCTAACACAAAATGTTTTCCAGCAAAAAGGGTATGTTACATGTTCTTACTTAGCAATTGCTAATGGCTCGTCCTATGAATGTATGCAGGTGCGTGTATAAAGGGTTCCTCCCATGAATAGAACTACCATCATCTATTGAGTAGTTCCTATGTTAAAAGTGTAAGACTAAGGTCCAAAAGGAACCTTGGGGTAAGGAGACACTAGCTTCTACCAAATTCATGACATTTGCATAACTCCATACTATAGCGCCTTGGGTAAGCATTAAACTTTGGTAAATGGTGTTAAGTGGAGCATTGAATACAACACATATGGTGGTGACTTTGAAAGTGGTGACCAGCGGGCAAGGGTTTCAATACAGGGTTGTTACCCTAGCAAATGCGTGTTTCTTCATTTCACTTGGATCCAGACAAACCATCGTTGTGTTTGTGAGATTTTTGTGCCCTGACGTGAGCTATGCTTATGTTCAGTGCATCATTTGGGGTTTTATGCGCAGGGGTGAAGTGCAAAACAATATGGTTCAGGTAATGGCTAGTTCTCTTTTCAATACAATGTTTTCTGCTACATTATCTAGCACTCGTTACATTCTCAGGGTTTGACCTCGTGTTGCTTGATGGATTGGCAGGTAACGGATGGCGTTCCTCCTTGCGTGGCTTACTAGTTGGTGACCAGTACTATCGACTAAATTGGCAATGCAGAGGGGTAAGTTTAGGGTTCACCATCCCTTATCCCTTCCTCTCGCCTCTGTGGAGTGGTCTTGTTTGTATTTGTTATGAGGAACTTCGTTAGCCCGGTTTGGGTTCATTGCAACAAGTTTTGGGTTTCTGGAGGTCACCATTAGCTGGAACAAAGTTAAATGTATCTACTGGTTTTAATCGAAACGACATGGCCCTAGGGGGTTTTTGGATCTTAGTATATGGTTTTGGTCATTCAACTCTATGTTGAACTTTGTAGCTGTTTGTAATATAATGCCCAATATAAAATTGGGGTTTGCATTCGAGGCACATGTCTGCGTATTTTGTTTTGAAAGAACCCTGAACTTGTAAATAGAGGAATTGGCCTTCTACATAATTCTATAAATGATTTGAACGTTATCTAGTCCTTGCGTTTTCTTATGGGTAAGAGTAGTGGTGTTGGTTTGCTCTCTATATTGGCTATCGTTGCTTTTGTTCTGAAGGTTTTCAGTTGAGTATTTTATAATGGACAAACGTAGTTTTGTCATGACCTGATTTTATTAGAAGCTGGGGTTGACTCGGTCTAAACTCTGGATGAAGAATAACAAAAGTATTGGCCTCTGCATTTTCTATTAGACTTTGAACCTATAATAATGAAAGGCACAAAGATAATTAGTTTCTGCATTTTCTTTATGTGAATTAATGGCTAAGAGTATAGATCCTCTGTGTGGCTATCATGGCTCTGTCTATTGAATGGGATTGCAAATCTTAGTTTTAAATAGCTATTAGAGAAAGGATGTGTTGGTAGGAGAAGTGTAACCCTTGTTTGGTTTACTTACATGTCTGTGGGGTTTCGCTTTGGTTCTTCTTGCTGCGTTTTCTGGTAGTTGCTTTAAATAAAAGAAAAAGGCTTGATGTAGGTAATAGAGGGATTTGATTCCTTGCCTTGCGTTTATGTTTAATGAATGGCTGTAAGCGGTTGCTAAATGATAACGAAACGTTTGGTTGGATGTGGATTTGCTTCTTTGTATTACTACTACGTTGTGGGCTACTTATAAGATAGCAGGGTCTTCCGTGAAATGTTAATGAGATTCGATATCTTGACCTTGTTGATGTATATGTAACTTTGGAATGTATTTCACATATATGTATATTGTATTCCTATAGAGATGTTATTATTCCTCTATACGGAAGTGGTTGTATTCCTATAGAGATGTTATTATTCCTCTATACAGAAGTGTCATCATTTATATTGTAAGTGTCGTAACTTATACTTGATGGGTAATTAGACCACCTTGTTGGGGTCGGCCCTATATAAGTCATGTGGGTCAAAGGGTTATTAGACCACCCTATTGGGGGTCGGCCATGTGGGTCAAAGGGTTATTAGACCACCCTTGTGGGGGTCGGCCCAGTCAACATTATGTTAAGTGGTTAAGTTGAGGCCGACCTAGTTGAGTAAAGGTCAAGTCAAGTTAGTTTATAAATAGAGAGTGTGTCTCTCTCATTTCACACATTCTATTCTCTCACTCACACTTTGGAGAGTGGTGCACTAGTGGAGGAGGAGGCTCTGCTACTAAGAGAAGACTATCTCTTGTATTCTGGTTGTATCATTGCTCTATATATCTCTGAGGAAGTTATTGGGGTTTTTCACCTTTATGGTTTTCCCCAAGTAAACTCTGTGTCTCTTGTGTGCTTGCATTATTATTTCCATGATTGATATGTTGTAGATTTGTTGTACATGTGATTCTGTCAGTTAAGATCCTAGATAAGATTAAAGTAAATTCTGAAAATTCAACATTGTATCAGAGCTATCCTGAAAGAAGGCATGATATGGCATGTATGACACTTGTTGCACTTACTATGTTAGGGCTTGATATAGCAAAAACCAGTCATCGTAGCACTTTCATTATAAGTCCGTTTTGGCAAATTTTTCGGGTTTGCAACTTTCACAGATCGAAGATTAGATCCCCATGTACCTTGTGTCCAAAGGAAAACCTCTAATTCATTGTACTTTGTGATTTATGATCTGTACAATATAGGGTTTTGGCCTCTTCTAGATCTAAGTCAAAAACAAGTGACCTTGGAAAAAAGGTCATAACTTTGGCTAGAAAGCTCCAAATGAAATTTCATAAAAAATGACAGGTAGTAAACAGACTATACTAGCTCAGGAAAATGTTTCAGAGGCCGAAGTTGAACCAGTGACATGTGGCACTCCGTACAACTACGCCCTCCTGTTTTATCCCATAAACAGGTCACGTTACGACACTTGGCATAACTCTCTCTCAGAGAATCCAATTGAGCTTAGACCTGTCGAGATGGAAATATGACAGGTCGAGATATCTCAAGAAAATGTTTCAGACCCTATGGATCGAAAAGTTCGGAGTTACACCAGAAACAATCAGGTACATATTTCTGTCAAAACAGAATTATTTTTGAGCACCTTCATTCATGGCTTTCGGAATTTAGGGTTTCGGATAAAGTTGGAATTTTTGTAATCGGATACCATGGATGAATGCTACTCATCAAAATCTAAATTTAGAGACCAAGATCAGAATTTTTGGTTTGGCAAAAGGCCGGGCTTGATCAGACCCTTGTTCGGGACTTTGATCAGAAAAGTGGAAAATTAGGGCTTCTGCAAAAATGGGAATTTTTGAAATCTGTGACCATGGCTGGAAGCTCCTCATAAAAATAGAAGATTAAAGATTTGGATCAAACATTTTGATTGGGAAGAAGAGTGGGCTTCATCAAACCCCAGTTCGAGGTCACGTCCAGTGAATCTAGAAGTTTCAAAGGAAAAATTGAGTGAAACTTTGCAGTTTTCAAATTCTGAACATACCAGCTTGATTAGCTCATCAAGGCGCATATTTCTATCCTTTCGGAAGTGTGAAATTCAAAGTTTGAATTTTTGGGGTTTCTCTGACAAACCCTATTAAAGCTCCAGATCCAGTTCCCGCAAATCAAGTGGATTGGTTTAATCCTAGAAGAGGATGGATTGGTCACTTGCATAAGTGAAGAAGTTCCTGTTTCAGAGGGAGATGAGGCTAAGGCCTTCCATAAGAATATTACAAGCAATCTTGACAGGTATGTTTTGAATTCTGTTCATAGTTAAGTTTATGATATGTTTGTCTTCATATCATTACAGTATAATCTTGATTAATTACTAGACTTGTCGTATTACCTTAATAGAAGATATTCATTGATTAAGGTTTTGACACTTATGATTGTACTAATGCATTGTGATTTTGTATGAGGTTTATGTTGTTTGCTAACATGAAAGGTACACCAAGAAAGACAAATCATGTTCTAGTTCAAGAACATATGATCATGATGACATGAAGACAAAGATTCATCCATTGTCATGGATCACTTATAAAATCTACATACGAGGTATGTATAACTTGGTTCTACAATGGATAACTTATGAGACATGCAGGTTACCAGAACAAGTCATTGAAGAGAACCAGAAGACATTATGCAGGTATGTTAGACATAACTAGCTAACATGCTAATCTAGGTATGTTTTTCTTATATCAAGCTAGAATCCTACCTTGTGTTAGGATCTTATACTGTTGTGTTGTTGATAATAATTATTCATGAAGTCATATGTTTGAATAGTCATGGTTGTATGCATATTATGTTTCTTACCTTAATTGATGATATGACTAACCAGAAGAATCATGAAGGTATAGGTTTGAGTAATCACAGGTTTTATGCATATTATATCTCTTATCTTGATTAATGATTTAACTAAGCAGAAGAGTCCTATGATCAAATAAGAATATGCATGAGTAAAAGAAGACTTCCCTGAAACCTTGAATACTAATGTTTATTATTTGTGTTCGAAATGATCCTGACTATACATGCTTTAGATTATTGTGTTTTGATAATATTAAGATTATACTAATGAATTTTTTATTATGTATGAGACCTAGAGGATAACACAATGATGATACTAACAAGCATGCATAGGGATCGAGAATGAATATAACTTCAAGGACAGGTAATCTAGGAAGCAAAGATCAAGAGGGAGCACACTCCAGTAGTTTCTGCAAAGATGCGGATATTCAGATGGAGTTGACCACTTCTCACAATCCACATCATAAGGGAGTTGCAGAAAAGAAACAAAGATTGAGAGGGAGTCAACCCAACAATCAAACAAAAATAAGTATTTGAATTGTCATTTCTTACATAGTTGTTTGTTTAAATAATGTTATTCAATGATGTATATGCTTATGTTCCTAGAATTAGGTTATGTATTATGCATATTAGGTTCTGAGACACATGACAGGGAGTCATATATGTGCAAAACTTGGTATGGTAGGATGGACAGCTTTCTATCTAGTTTGGGCTTTACCAAGAATAAAGCAGATTCCAACCTTTACTACAAGGTTAAAGAAGACAATCCAGTGATACTACTATGTGGATGACCTGTTTGTAACAGGTGAGGATAGATTGATTGCCGACATGCAGCGGAAGCTTGCTGCCGAGTTCAAGTTAAAGAACTTGGGGATGATGCACTATTTGTTTTTGACATGGAGGTGTGGAAGAGTGTAGATGGAATCTTCCTTGGACAAGGGAATTATGCAGTAGAGATTCTGAAGAGGTTCGAGATGATGGACTGCAAGGCTATGGCCACACCTATGGCATCGAACCTGAAGCTTTTGTGTGATGCCTCATCTAAGCCAGTTGATATCACTATGTATGGTCAGATGATTGGGTCCTTGATGTACCTAACGAACATGAGACCAGATATTTTCTTTGTGGTGAACACATTGAGCCAGTTCCTGACGGATCCGAGGAGTGTTCACCTGGTTGCTGTAAAGCATATTCTGAGGTACCTGAAGGGTACAGTTGATTATGGGCTCAAGTATGATGCAAATCAAAAGTTTAACCTGCAGGGTTATGTTGATTCAAATTGGGCAGGCAGTGCTGCAGATAGGGATCAAGTGTGATCTCTTGGTTTAGCAGGAAGCAGTCCTGCATAACACTGAGTACAGCCGAAGCAGAGTATGTTGCGAAGGATGAGCAAGTTGCAGATGTATTGACCAAGCCATTGTCCAGAGTGCAGTTTGAGTACTTCTGAGAGAGGCTTGATGCACTTCAGATTGAGGTTCCTTCCAAAAGGAAGTGATGAGTCCGAAATATGCAGATGCACATGAGCTTTTATGACATGGTTGATGTGGTCTCCCTTGGTCGTGATGTAATTGCTGAGCCATTTTTCACATGGTGGTAGATGTGTTCTCCCATGGTGAAAAAGTAAGTGCTGGAGCCTTCCCCGAATGGTGGTAGATTTGTTCTCCCATGTCGGTGGTGTAAGTGTTGGATGATGTGCATCTGGGCTGTGCTTTGTGGACGATGAGATGATCTGAAGAGGACGATGCTATGATGATAAGGAGGATCATGGATGATGAGCATTAGGATGATGTTCTAGTTTCTGCTCTATATGATCCGTTGGATCATTTATGTATGTATGCATCATGTTAGATGCTGGATATGATCAGTTGGATCATTTATGTATGTATGCATCATGTTGGATGCTGGATATGATCATTTGGATCATTTATGTATGTACGCATCATGTTGGATGCTGATGGATACCTTGTGTGGATCATGTATGTTTGTATGATCAGGTAGATCATGTATGTTGATGGATACATTGTTTGGATCATGTATCTATGTATGTATCAGGTAGATACATTGTATATGTTGATATGTATCAGGTAGATACTTGGTATGCATCAGATGGATGCATTGTATGATCAGGATGATCGTGGATGACGAGCTTCTCCAGATGACATGCATTAGGACGATGCAGTGATGATGATCAGGATGATCATGTGTACATCAAGATGATGTATGGTGAGTATTAGGACGATACTTTGTGGCCGTGGATCAGGTTGTGTAGATGAGCATGTCTGGGAGATCCTATAGGTCGAAGTTGTGTACTCGTAACATCCTGGGATGCTCTTTCGAGACATTGCTCTGGGAGGACATGTAATTTGTGCCCTAGGAGATCTTCAGGTTGGAGTTGTGTACCCGTAACATCCTAAGATGCGCTTGCGAGGTTTTGTCCTATGGCATGTAATATGCTCCTGGGAGATCTAGACAGGATGAAAAATGCCTCAGATGCTTTAGCCAGGTTTTGCCATGACCACATGTAATTTGATCCTGGGAGATCTGGATAGGATGAAAAAGGCCTTAGATGCTTCATCCAGGTTTTGTGGTGAGATCACATGTAATGTGCTCTTGGGAGATTCGACAGGTAGAGCTGTGTGCTCATAACAGCCTGGGATGCTTCAGCCAGGTTTTGTGGTGAGATCACATGCAATGTGCTCCTGGGAGACCCGACAGGTAGAGCTGTGTACTCATAATAGCCTGGGATGCTTTAGCCAGGTTTTGTGATGGGTCACATGTAATGTGCTCCTGGGAGATCCGACAAGTAGAGCTGTGTGCTCGTAATAGCCTGGGATGTTGCAGCCAGGTTTTGTGACGCACGTAATTGTAAGTTTTAAACCTTAATAGTGAAGTACAAACTTATATTAATTCTTAAGCATTAACAGAAAATACACAATGGCACACACATAACATAGAGATTTTCACCTGGAAACCCTTAACCGGGAAAAACAGCAAAACTTAGAGCCGCACTGCTCCTTTTCATTATATGTTTATTAAACCATTTACAATATAATATATGGTATTCCGCAGCATCTAAAACCCTAATTCGTTTACCCGAAATTAGGTTACAACCCTAATCCCTTTTACCGAGATTAGATAGAGTACAATGGGTCGAAATCGCGAAAAAGCAAAACAACCCAAAAAAACTACTAGGGAGGGGATCGTGTTGTACACGTAGCAACCATGTGAAGAGATATAACATACCCAATAGTAATAAGTCCCGAGGATTCCACAGTATGGCCAGTGATGATGAAGACCTACAGGTGGTGGGCCTACATCCAGTATGAAAAATGACTGGCTCTGTAGAACTTCCTATGATGAGTAGATTCTGAGATTGATTGAGATAGGAGTAGTAGTGACGATGATCATGATGACTCGATGACGATTATCCAATGACGACGATCCAGAGAAGATAAGTAACTAGGTAATAACATTCCATTGCTACTTATATATTGTATTCCTATAGAGATGTTATTATTCCTCTATATGGAAGTGGTTGTATTCTTATAGAGATGTTATTAATCCTCTATATGGAAGTGTTGTAATTTATATTGTAAGTGTCGTAAGTTATACTCAATGGGTTATTAGACCACCCTATTGGGGGTCGGCCATGTGGGTCAAAGGGTTATTAGACCAATTGGATTCATTTAACCAATTTGAATAAATGTGATGAAAGTAGAAGTGCTATTCAGAGTCTTTATGACTCAACACTTTGATATTTAGTAACCCCGAGTGCTCTTCAGGTCCTTTTAACTCAACACTTTCACATGGGCATTACGCTAGTGCAATTCCAAAGCTTCCTACTCAACACTAGTGCTAGAATGTGGTTGTGAGGAACATCTAGAATATTCAAGTGGCCTCGAATCTGGTATTCATTATCAAACTTAGAGTGCTCCAGGGCTTATGAACAACACTCAATGTACATCAGGGCTTACTCCCAGTACATAAACATTCCTCTAGGTACATCGGGGCTTATTCCCAGTATGTAGGTCATCTGTGTGTTTCTGTATCCATGGTCAACACACCACATAAGTCAATCATGTAAAAATATCATAGCTCTGCACAGTAACACATGATCATCTCAGTATATTAGGATTTATACCCATATCAAAGCTTAAGAACATCATCAAAACATTAGGGACTTCTCACCGAGTATACACTTAAATAAAGAGGTCAATCAGGGTCCATTCCCAGTATGTCAATATATAAAAGAATAAATCATAGGTGCTAGGGCTCATGCCCAATACTCAAATTAAAACATATGTGTTGGGGCCATGGCCCAATATAAAAACAAAAATAATTAGTCCAAAATTCGGGATATTACAATGAAATGACATTCCCTCGGCTGCCAGAAATGCGATGTTCAATGAGAAGTTAATTCAAACATTTTGGCTTGCAATTGGGCATCTTCAGCCAATTGGAGTTTTGATTCGTTGATTGAATTCAATAAAATATGATGAAATTTCTTGACGACAATGGCATATAGTAACAAGAGTTGGTAATGACACACATTTATTTCTGTGATGATGTCAGCGCGGCTGTACAAATACTAATTTGGAAAGGATGCCGACTAAATGTGGTCATGGTGGCTATCAAATTTTCTCATTATTATTTTTCAACCTCCTTTATTATTGGTGAATGAAGAATGGCTCATAACACCGTGCATCGTTTTTATGAACCTTATAAGGAATTGTTTATTTACCTTTTAAAATATTGGGTATTTTAAAGGTGGTGAATAAAGTATGGCTTTATTGGGTGAGTTAAAAGTGTAAAAATTGTGATTTTTACAGACAATTCTGTATGCATTTCATTGAAATGGTTTTTTAATAAAATCGATGATTTCGAGTTTCTTATTTTAAATCAATGAATTACGTATATTTAGTGGGTGAAGGTATATGGGATTTTGCTCAAGGGTAACGAAGGTTTAAAGTGTAAGAGATTAGTTAGTGGGTGGATTAGAAGTTGATGGATGATGACTTGGTAAGTTAATGTGTTGTTTAATCATACAATTATGAAAATTGCAACAATATTCCTCCTTTGATACTCTTTTGATACAAAATAATCCCCACAATCTAGTAAGTGCCACACATTTTCCATGTAAACATTCACACATTTTCCATGTAAACATTTAAGTTTGAAACTCTCACTATATGTGGCTTTATAATAATATGATGGGATTTTGGATATGCGGCTTTATAATAATATCATGTGGTTTTGGAGTTGTTAAAGGTAATTGCATGAATAGAGTCACTTTTTGATGCTTTTAGAAAAGTTATAAATATAGGTATCTCTTGTGGGTTAAGTGAGTTGAATGAATGTAAGGTTATGTTTACAAGTATAACGTCATATGTTGATACTTTAATATAATATCTTCCATTCTTGGCTAGTTCAAAGAGAGAGTATTAAAGAGGAAATAACACATTGATCAGAGAGCTCTAAGATTGCGTCTCTTACTCATTGAGGATAAAATTATTCTTTATTGTGATTTTCTTTCCATTTTAATCGATGAAAAACACTTGGTTTTCTTCCCCATGATAAATTTATGTTCCAATCATAATAATTTTCCCATTCCATTCAATATTGATTGTTTGAGCTAATGGTTTTATGAGAGTTTTGTAGAGTTGGTGTCGGGTTCTTATCCCTGTAATGGAACAACACATGATATACAGAGGTTAAGATGCAATAAACCAGTGTTTGCATAGTAGAACAAGAAACATTAGATAATAGAAAGATAAAGATGCCTAGTACTAAATGAGCTTTATATTATGAGAAAAACTTCAAGGACCAATGTTCACAGGATTCTTGAGGTAGGATGACCTTTGAGTTGAGAAGAGCTCCATTACAATAATTCTCGACAAAACTCTTGATAGCCTTAAATCTCTTTAAATAGGATTCTCATATCCAAAACCTTAGCTTCTTGAAATGGTCAAATACAACTTGCCAGTGGGTATTTGCAGCGCTCTACAACCCAAGATGGGGGAGATCTTGTAACATGTAACGTTCCTCACATAGTGGATGGAGGATATCTTGTAACATGTAACGGTCCTCACATGTAACATGTAACATTCCTCACATAGTGGATGGGGGATATCTTGTAACATGTAATGTTCCTCACATAGTGGATGGGGGATATCTTGTAACATGTAACGTTCCTCACATAGTGGATAGGGGATATCTTGTAACATGTAATGTTCCTCACATGTAACATGTACGTTACTTTTTACTTGTCGATTATGATGTAGATGTTGTAACATGTAACGTTCCTCACATGTAACATATAACGTTACTTTTTACTTGCCGATTATGGTGTAGATGTTGTAATGTTACTTTTGGTAACGTTCCTCATGTAACAAATTAAAGTTAAATGTAACATTCCTCATGTAACAAATTAAAGTTAAAAGTTGTTTTTAGAAAGTATTTGGTCGGCCATTTAGAAAGTATTTAGAAACATTGACTATAATTCAAGTTAAAAGTAAAGTCCCTCATGTAACAAATTAATTTTAAGAGTAATAAATATATTTGGTCGGCATTTTAGAAACAACGTGAATTTAGAAATGGTGACTATATATAATACCAAAAAACAAAAATAATAGAAAAAAATTCATACAAATTTATAAAACATGATTCTGCAAAGAAGAGAAAGCATTCTGAACGGCCAATAGGTAATTTTAAATCTGAGCGAAGTGTTTTGAGAGCCGAATAGGTAATTTTAAATCTGTTTAAATTTTAAATTTTAATTTCACTTAAATTTGAAATTATTTATGTAGAGCCATAAAATGTAAAAAGTAATAGTGTAAGGGAGATCTTGTAATGTTCATGTAATGGATGTAACATGTAACGTTTGTTCGAAAATAATAAAATGTAAAAAGTAATAAAATATAATGAAAATTTAATGATCCTAGAGAATTTAAATTTATAATTTAAACTTAGAATTAAATTTAGAATTTATATTTATATTTAGATTAAAATTAAAATATAGTGTAATATTTATATTGAATTTAAATTTATATTTTGAATTAAATTTAGGATTTATATTTATATTTAGATTAAAATTAAAATATAGTGTAATATTTATATTGAATTTAAATTTAAATTTTGAATTAAATTTATAATTTATATTTATATTTAGATTAAAATTAAAATATAGTGTAATATTTATATTGAATTTAAAGTTTTATTTAAATTTAAATTAACATTTAATTTATATTTATATTTAAATTAAAATATATATTAATTTTTACATATAAGTATATAAGTTCTTTACATTGTATAATAAGAACTACATGTGGTATAGTGGTAAGGGTGTTGAGATAATGGGCTCAAGGTCCAAGTTTCAATCCTCCTAGATCACCTACTCTCCTTTTTTAAATATAGAATTTCATAAATAAATTGAATTTCATTATCATGTAAAGTGAGTTTTATACTTCCATAGATTTCATTGTATTGGGTCTTTTTATTGCATATTTTGCAGTGTAGATATTATTCTATGGACGCATTGATTTCAGTGTATGGATGCATAGATTTCAGTGTGTGGAGTTTTTTATTACATATTTTTCAGTGTAGATGTTATTTTGTGGATGCATTGATTTCAGTGTATGGACGCATTGATTTCAGTGAATGGACACATAGATTTCAGTGTATGGGGTTTTTATTGCATATTTTTCAGTGTAGATGTTATTCTGTGGACGCATTGATTTTAGTGTACAGACACATAGATTTCAGTGTATGGACGCATTGATTTTAGTGTATGGACACATTGATTTCAGTGACAACAAACGAACGAGATGAAGAATTGAAACGAAAAGCAGAAGAACAAAAACAATTTTGAAAAAGAAAGTTGGATGAAATGAGAGCAGAATAACTAGAAGAACAAAGAAAATGAAACACGGATTGACAAAAAGAATATTGAAAAAGAAAGTTAGACGAATTGACAACAGAAGAACAATATGAACAAAGAAAATGAAAAATTGATCGACAAAGAGTGTATCGAGAGAGAAAGTTGAAGCAGTTGGAAGAACAAAGAAATCAAGTTGCAGAACAACAAATAAATCAAAATGTACGAAATGGCGAAATGACGGCAGAAGAAGGAGAAGAACGAAAAAAACAAAACACAAATAAATAAATAAAAAATCGAAAAAAAAAGTTAGGCGAATTGACAACAGAAGAACGAGAAGAACAAAGAAAATGAAACGTTGATCAACAATGAGCGTATAGAGAGAGAAAGTTGAAGCAATTGGAAAAACAAAAAAATCAGTTTGCAGAACAACAAATAAATCAAAATGTATGAAATGATAAAATGATGGCAGAAGAAGGAGAAGAACAAACAAAACAAAACGTAGATCAATAAAAAGAGAATCGAAAAAAAAAGTTAGGTGAATTGTCTCTATTTTCTAGTTTAACAATTTACTCAATCCTTAATACTTATTACTTACATTATGATAATCCTCATAATTGTATCTGTGTTTTCAAATTAACCTGTTCCTTACAATGTTGATCAAACTCCAGTTTTGTGTCACCGCCCACGACTAAAACCAGCTTAGATCCAAATCCTAGGCTCTATCAAGTGTCGAGAGGGATCAAATCTCCCGAGGTGCAAAACGCTTCTCAGGTATTGCACTCAACGATATTTTCAGGGATAGGTTTGCACCTCGGGAGATTTGATCCCTCTCGATGCTTGATAGAGCCTAGGATTTGGATCTAGGCTAGTAGTTAGTTAAGAAACCCTTTTTTACATTGGTTGATGAACACTAACTCACTTTGAATTTTTCCAAAGGTATAACCTTGTATAATGTTTGACTTACTCCAAAAGTAAGCTGGGTTAGGGTAGGACCCTAACATGTTGTCCCCTTTGAAAGAAGCATTTTCCTCAACATTGAAGGTGCAAAATTTGATTTAAAATTTTTCTTGGTTCCCAAGTGGCATCTTTTGACATCAATTGGGTCAAAATTTCTTTGATTGTGCACCTTCAAAGTTGTTATTCCTTGAAATCCAAGATTTTTGCCGATTGAATCCAAATGGATCCTTCCTCATCCGATTCTAGTAAGATGGTATGCACTTTACAATTAGAGCCCATAATGTTTTTGAGGTAAACAACATGGAAGATAGGGTGAACCTTGGAGTGGTTTGACAAAGCGATCTTCTAGGACACCTATCCAATGCATTGGAGGATGGTGTAGGGTCCATAGAAATTTGGAGAGATATTCTGATGGAGACAGACCTTGAAGGATGTTTTTTATAAGGTTTTTATCGAAGAAACATCTAATCCCCAACTTCAAACAAGTGTTATAAGAAATGTTGATCAACTTATTGTTTCATTTTGTTTTGAGCCATAACTAGATTTCCTTTAAGGATGCAGATATTGTTTGTTTTAGTATGAAGTGCGTTGTCCACAACCTAGACCTAGGAGGTACCTAGTACATAGGAAATCGCTATTAAGGGCTTTTGGCCATACATTTCTTCATATGGTGTTATCTTTGTGGATCCATGATAAGTTGTATTATATAACTATTTGACCAAACATATCCATTGGTTCAAGTGTTGTGGTCAGTTTGATGCAAAGCATTGGAAGTAGGTTTCCAAGCATTTATTGACCACTTCCATTTGACCATCCATTTGAGGATTATATGTGCTGTTGAGATTCAACTGAGTGACCTAAAGTGTAAACAACTCCTGCCAAAACTTGTTGGTAAACTTGGGGCCACAATTAGAGACAATAAAAGTGGGCATACCATGGATCTTAAAAATTTGATCCATGGAGACTTGTGCCATCAGTGAGGGTGTAAAAATTGATGGTAAGGAAAAGAATTGGGTGTATTTAGTTAGACGGTCAACTACTATCATAATGATTATTTTATTTCCTGCCTTAGGAAGCCCCATAATGAAATCCATGGAGATGTCCATCCATATATGGTAGTTGGGAGTGGGAAGTGGTTGCAAAGTACCCAGTGACTTCACTATTTCACACTTTTATCATTGTCAAGAGTCGTAGCCTAAAGAAAGGTTGTGGAAATATTTTTCCATACTTTCCCAAAAGAAAGAGCACTTTATTATTTCATATAGCTTATGAAATCTTGAGTGGCCTTCTCAGAGTGATAAATTGAATTCCTCTAAGATTCATGGTTTCAAGGTCGAATCTAAGGTGAGAAGTATACGCTCCTTATACCTCAAAATATTTTGGTTCCATGTATACTTAGGTGGAGGATTCAAGTCTTCCTATATCCATTTGATGAGGTGTCTAACTATGTCATGGGTGAACCATTCATTTCATACTTCATCGAGCCATCCTAGGACTAGTAAGGATAAAACGAAGAGTAAACCCTCCTCTTCAAATAGCTTAGACAAAGCATATACCACCACATTGTCGTGAGCCTTCTTATATTTGATCTCATAATCATAATCCAACATCTTAGTTACCCATTTATGTTTCTTTAGTGAGGACAACCACTATCCAAGGAAATACTTTAGGCTATGATGGTTGGTCATGATCTAGAAAGGCCACCCTATTAAATATGGTCACCTTGTCTCAACTACATGAAGGATAGCCATAATTTATTTCTCATAGGTGCAATTTCCCAAGTTTCAATAACAGAGTTACTTACTAATTAAGGCCAATGGGCGTTTGTCTTGCAATAAGATTGCTCTTGTCATGGCTAGAGGCATCACATTTTTAGATGAATGTCTTAATTAAATCTAGCATGGCTAACATAGGCAGAGTACACACTGTAAGCTATAAACTTGTGAAGTGAATAAATGAATACATATTTTAAGAAAAACATAGATTAAATAAAGGCACACACATAGTACATAAAGATATCCCCTAGAAATCCTTAATGGGAAAAACCAACAAAACTTAGAGCTGCACCTTTATCTATTTCATTGCATTTATTAACCATTCACAATACAATATTTAGGTATTCTACAACATCCAAAACCTTAATCCATTAACCCAAATTAGATATAGACCCCAATCCCTTAATAAGGGTTAATTACATATTTTCTGATAAAATAGAGAAAAACATTTGTGGAGTTTCCTCAAATTCTTCTTCATGGAGTAAGGGGCACTAGTGCACCCCCCCCTCAAGGTAGTGCCATGTGTAGTTCCCAACACGTATGAAATAGAATGAGATGGAAGTGGATCGTAAGGTGACACAACCCACACCAATATGCAAAGAATATAACACATACCCAACACACATAGTATCATGTAATGTGGAGAAGGCCTGCTCCATTGTTTTATTTTAGGAGAAGTCATTATTTTTAAGTAATGTTGTAAGAGGATTTGTAATCTTCCCATAGTTTAGAACAAAATTATGGTGGTAGCTACTAATTCCAAGGAATACTCTTAATCTCTTGAGAGTTTTGGAATTGGGCTAGTTCTTCATAGCTTCCACTTTCTTAGGAACTGCCCTTACCCAATCGTAACTTACAATATGGCCCATGTATTCAGCCTCGGTCACCCCAAACACACATTTTCAGCATTTTGCAAATAATTGTTAATCATGTAATAATTGCAAGGTATGAGCAACATGTTGAATGCGTATTTCCCATGTGGGACTATATACCATGTTGAAATTGAATAAAACTATGACAAAATGGAAGAGGAAGGGACATATAATATTATCCATTAGGCTCTGAAAAGTGGAGGTAGAATTACAGAGACCAAAGGGCATGACCAAGAACTCATAATGGCCCCGATGAGTACATAAAGAGTTCTTAGTGGTATCCTCCTCTTTTGCCCTGATTTGATGGAAGCCCAAATGAAGGTCATCTTTGGTAAATAAATTGGCACCATGCAACTCATTTAAGAGATCATCCATTCTAAGAATGGTGCATTTATCTTTGATGATTAATTTTTTGAGAGCTCATAAATCAGGACACATCTGCTAAGTACATTTCTTTTTTATGGCCATAACCACAACTGAAGAATAAAGGCTTATGCTAGGACGAATAACACTAGATGCCAAAATTTCCTAAATGATTTTTTTAATTTATTTATTTTATGGAAAAGGGTAGTGGTAAGGGAAGACATTGGGGGGTTGAATACTTGGAAATAAAGGAGTTCCATGGTCCTATTTCCCACGGGATTGAATTAAACACTGCGGTTCCTCAAAAACTTATTGAAACTAACAGAAAACTTATCGCAAGTTAGGGTTCTTAGGATATTTAGACACTTAGGAGTTACTTAAGATCAACTTGTCATAATATATCTTTCGGTAAAGTGCATTTCGTTAGTATGCATTTGTACATATGTAATCTGATGGTCACGGTATGCTCTTGACATAGAGAGATCCAACAGTTCATCTTCTCCTTAGTCTTAATTGCCATCGATTCACGACTTAACACTCAATTGGTCCGTGATCTCCATTTAAAGAGCATGGAGGGTCATTTTCTAGTTAATCAATTATGATAAGCTCATTGTAACACTCTTTTCTTTTGTGTAATAATATTTATTCAAGTAGTTATTTGGATAGGGATGTGGAGTGTTTCCCTCTTTGAGTGTTTAAACCACGTAAATGTTAAAATTATGACAACTAATTAACAATTAACCATAACTAAGGTGGTTTCTTGTAACCGTTGATTGATTGGTAGTTTCTCTAACGGGTGGTAGTTCACTCATTATCGTAACTCCTTCTCTCATATATTTATATGTAGTTTTGGAGAGGAGTAAATGTAACCGAGGAGAATGTATGGATAGAGGAATGCCTTAGAGGTAATCTCCATTATTGAGAGGAATACAATATCAATACTTTGTCGAGTGGATGTTTCCCCAAGTGTTGGGGTTTTACCACGTTAAAATATCTCTTTTTAGATGTGTTATTTTTATTCATTATTATTGTTATTAATTCTTGTTACAGACTTGATTACCAACAAGTGGTCTCAGAGCCATAAGGAGAAAGCATGTGGTCATAGGGAAGAGTCATTTCATAGAGAAGAAGTGGAGACCACCGAGAAGGAGCCGCGTCATCACTGTAAGGGAGTCGTAATCAGTCATCACCATAAGGGAATCGTAATTCTGTTGAGGTTTGTTCTTAAGACTGGTCCGTGTGGAAGGTTAGGACCTTAGCGTGGGAGAGGCCGCCTGTCTAGGTACGTGTGGAAGGTTACGAGTGCAACCCTGGTGGAGGAATCCCGGTCCGTGTGGAAGGTTGCGAGTGCAGCGTGGAAGAGGCCACCTGTCCAGGTTCGTGTAGAAGGTCACGAGTGCAACCCTGGTGGAGGAGTCGCAGCCACATCGTCGTGATGGAGGTCACAGCTAGTAGCCAGATAGCTTGCAACTTTTGAGTATAGATCGTGGAGGTTTTGAGGTCGCCAAGAGAATATCCAATAGGCCTGTTTGTGGAGGAGCCAATGGAGGAAGTGTGGTGGTAGAAGAGACTGCCAGAATAGAAGCCAAGCGTAAAGCCTATGAAGGCTGGGAGACCACCATAAGAGCTGTTAGAAGAGCCGCTAAGCCGTAAGACCGTGGAGGCTATGCAGTGGAGAAGGTGATCGTGCAGAGAAGGGCCAAGAGAGCCTGTGTATATGATAGCAGCCACTATGTTATAGCATTCCAGAGAGCAGAATCTGTTGGCTGATGCGAGCGTAGAACTCCTATTGCTGTCAGAAACCCTAATCATTGTGCTGGTGCGAAGATAAGAACCTTAGAGGTGTTTTTTCGAGTTATTGATCGTCTGAGAAAAGATCCTGGTTGTATATAAAAAAAAATTGGGAAGTTTGTAGTAAAAAGTTAAAAAACAAATATGATGGAAAAAATGTCTAATTCTAAATTTGAAATAGAGAAGTTTAATGGCGACAATAACTTTGAGTTGCAAAAACTTAAGATGCGAGATCTGTTAGTTCAGCAAGGATTGCAGAAGGCCTTAGATGGCAAAAGAAAACAACCCTTATCTATAACAGATGGTGAATGGGAGGAATTAGATGCCAGAGCACTTAGCACAATTCGTTTATTCCTTGCGGATGATGTCTTATTTAATATCACTGGAGAAAAGACAACAGCGATTTTATGGAGCAAATTGGAAAGCTTGTATATGACGACGTCTTTGACAAACATAATTTACTTGAAGAGACAGCTATACAGTATGAAGATGAAAGAAGGTACGAAGATTGCAGAACATTTGAATGTATTTAATACTCTTATTTTCCAATTAAGTAGTATGGATGTTAAGATTGAATATGAAGATAAAGCAGTAAATTTTTTAGTTACTCTACCTGAGTCTTGGGGTCATGTAGTGTCTTCTATTAGTCTTAGCACAAGTGAAAATTTGGAATTTGACATTGTGGTTGGAGCTTTGTTGTCTGAGGAATTAAGAAATAAATCCAGTATTGAGTCCTCTACACCAGAAGCTTTGTTTGTTAGAGGTCGATCCAAAGAAAGAGGAGAAAAATCAAGAGGTTTTTCTAGATCTAAATCAAAGGGCAAAAAGAGCAAACTCAAGTGTTGGTACTGCAACAAGAATGGTCATCTCAAGAAGGACTGCTGGAAAAGACAAGAATCCAAAAAGGAAGACTCCAAATCTGAGGCAAATTCAGTTGAAACTGATTCAGGCATGATTGATGAGGTTTTGTCCATTTGTAACATTTCTTAATACAATGAAGAATGGTTGTTAGATTCTGGTGCTTCGCACCATGTTTGTCCTCATGGATAATGGTTTACTTCTTATCAGACAGTTAATGATGGTGTATTTCTTTTATGAAATAATTTTTCATGTAAGACTGTTGGTTTTGGAAGTACTAAAATTAAAATGTTTGATGGAGCTATAAGAACACTAACTGATGTTAGACATGTGCCTAAATTAAAGAAAAACTTAATATCTTTGGGAGTGTTGGATTCTTGTGGTCATAAGTTTATAGGTTTAAATGGAGTAATGAATGTATCTAAGGGTGCTTTAGTGGTCATGAAGGCATTGAAAATAGGAAACCTTTACAAACAAATTGGTAAAACTCAAGTTAATGAAACGACATTGATATATGAAGTGGCATCGGAATCCACTCGATTGTGGAATCAACGTCTTGGTCATATGAGTGAGAGAGGACTACAGGTATTAGTGAATCGTAAATTACTTCGAAATCTGAAATCTTTAGATTTGATGTTTTGTAGACATTGTATATTTGGAAAGCAGTGTAGACAAAAATTCAAAGTAGGGATTCATGCAAGTAAAGGTGTTCTTGACTACATACATTCTGATGTATGGGGTCCATCCCCTACTATTTCCTACATATGAGAAACATATTTTGTGTTGTTTGTTGATTATTTTTCAAGAAAGGTTTAGGTCTATGTTTTAAAAAGAAAGGCTGATGTGTTTGATAGTTTCAAATGTCTTAAAATTATGGTTGAAAAATGAACTGGCAGGATGATCAAGTGCTTAAGAACTGATAACGGAGGTGAGTTTACTTCTTTAGTGTTTGAAATTTTTTTCAAAGAAGAAGGTATCGTAAGACATAAAACAAATGTATACACTCCTCAACAAAATGGTGTTGTAGAACGCATGAACATGACTCTTCTAGAGAGAGCAAGGTGCATGCTCAACGATGCTAATTTGGGTCGAGTTGTGTGCAGAAGCAGTTTCTACTACTTGTTATTTAATAAACTGGCCACCTTCAATCTCAATAAATTGTAAAATTCTGGAAGAGGTATGGATTGGTCAACCTTGTAGTTATTCGAATTTGAAAATTTTTGGTTGTGAAGCTTATGCACTTACTCCTAAAAATCAACGTTCTAAGTTACACCCTAGATCAAAGAAGTGCATCTTTGTAGGATATGATGATGTGATGAAAGGTTATTGATTGTGGGATCATATTGCTCGTAAAATTATCATTAGCAGAGATGTAATTTTTGATGAATCTTCTCTCGCTAAATCAGAAAATGTAAAAGTTGATGTGGAACAGGAACATGTACTGTCAAAACAACTAGTTCAGTTGAAGTTTCCATCTTCTAATGACTCAAAGAAACAAGAAGAAGTTTCTGGTGATAAAGAAGTCTTAAAAGATGAAGAATTTGTGGAAACTCGACAACCTACACCACCTACACCAAGAAGATCTACTAGGGAGAGAAATCCTCCTAAAAGGTATATAGATTTTGTTTCGTTTGTTGCTTTATTTACTGATGACGAAGAACCTTCTTGTTTTCAGGAAGCCATTGATTGTGTTGACAATGATAAATGGAAGATGGCTATGGAAGAAGAAATGGATTCTCTGAACAAGAACGAGACATGGAATTTGGTTGAACTTCCCAAAGATAAGAAAGTTGTTGGATGTAAGTGGGTCTTCAAGTTGAAGAAAGGTATTGATGGTAAGATTGAAAGATACAAAGCCAGGTTGGTCGCAAAAGAGTATTCTCAGATGGAAGGTGTTGATTATCATGAGAGTTTTTCACAAGTTGTTAAGCTTGTGTCTATTCGTATTGTGTTAGCGCTAGTTGCATTGCTTGATTTCGAGTTAGAGCAACGAGATGTTAAAACTGCATTTTTACATGGAGATTTAGATGAGGAGATTTTTATGGAATAACCAGAGGGTTTTGTGCAGCATCGTAAAGGAATATTAGTTTGCAAGCTCAAAAAATCATTGTATGGCCTGAAACAGTCACCTAAGCAATGGTATAAGAAGTTTGATTCTTTCATGGTGAGCCACGGTTATACTAGAAGTGAGTATGATCATTGTTTGTACTTCAAAAAGTTGGATGACATATTCATTATCTTAGTATTGTATGTTGATGATATGCTTATTATGAGTAAAAGCATGGATGAGATTGACAGGTGGAAGGCTCGGATAGCTAGGGCATTTGATATGAAAGATCTTGGAGCTGCAAAACAAATTTTGGGTATTGAAATACACAGAGACAGAAGAAATGGTAAGCTTAGTTTTTCAAAGGAGAAGTATGTTGAGAAAATACTTGTAAGATTCAGAATGAATAAGGTAAAACCTATGAATGTTCCACTGGATTCCCTTTTAATCTTTCTTCAGGTTTATGTCCTATTAGTGACGAAGAAAAGGATTATGTATCTCGTGTTCCATATGCCAATGCAGTAGGATGTTTAATGTATGATATGGTGTGTACTAGACTTGATATTTCACATGCAGTAGGTGTTGCCAATAAATACATGGCAAATCCGGGAAAAGAACATTGGAATGCATTGAAATGGGTGCTTCGTTATCTAAGAGGCACAAGTGACTATTGTATCACTTTTAATAATAAAAATGATTCTATATGCGGTTTTGTTGATTTAGATTTTGCTGGTGATTTGGACAAGAGAAGGTCTACTTCTGGATATGTTTTTACCCTTGCAGGTGGAGCTATAAGTTGGATGCCAAAGCTTTAGGAAATAGTTTCTTTATCCACTACAAAAGCTAAATACATTTCTTCCTCACATGCTTGCAAAGAGGCAATTTGGCTGAAAGCTCTACTTGAAGAAATTGGAAGGTTGCAGAACAATGTGCCTACTTTCTGTGATAGCCAAAGTGCTATACATTTGGCTACAAATCCTGTGTATCATAGTAAGATAAAACATATTGATGTAAAGTATAATTTTGTAATACAAGCCATTAGTGAAGGTGGAGTGGATTTGAAAAAGGTTCATACTCAAGAAAATTCTGCAGATATGTTTACAAAACTAGTGTTGTTAGAGAAGCTACGATGGTGTGTGGCTTCTCTTGGCCTGAAAAAGAAGTGATGAATACTTTACGGCAAAGCATTAGATAATTTTTTTCTCAAGGTGGATATTGTTAAAATTATGACAACTAATTAACAATTAACCATAACTAAGGTGGTTTCTTGTAACCGTTGATTGATTGGTAGTTTCTCTAATGGGTGGCAGTTCACTCATTATCGTAACTCCTTCTCTCGTATATTTATATGTAGTTTTGGAGAGGAGTAAATGTAACCGAGGAGAATGTATGGATAGAGGAATTCCTTATATTTAATCTCCGTTATTGATAGGAATAAAATATCAGTACTTTTCCGGGTGGATGTTTCCCCAAGTGTTGGGGTTTTACCACGTTAAAATTTATGTTTTTAGATGTGTTATTTTTATTCAATATTATTGTTATTAATTCTTGTTATAGACTTGATTACCAACAGTAACAAATTGATGTGTTGATTTGTGATATGTTTGTGTGAGAATATTCTCAATGTATTCGATCTCTTAGAAATATCTTGTGTTAGTTGAACATGGTATTAAATTTCTTATGGAGTTCTTTAGATCTTAAATCGGTATATAGTTTTTTTTCACTACATCGAGCCACCCATATCTTTTTGGAGGCGACACTTTACCGCTTGATTCCACACTTGAAATAGGTATCTTAGTGGAAAAAACTTAAGATATCACTAGGTGGCATTTGTGGGATGCATTTGGACCTGAGTTATATTTCGTTGGCTAATGGAAATGTTACTAGTCCTTTTGTAGCATAGCCCCAATACCCTTTGTTATAATTGATTATTTCTACCTTCAATAACCGTCTATCACATCCCCTCCCTTCAATCCAGATCAAGGAAGGGAACATGACTAAAAATTTGGGCCATTTCTACTTCTCAACCCCATTCATCAAATTCATG
Organism: Larix kaempferi; assembly: GCA_027924585.1. Lineage (NCBI taxonomy): Eukaryota > Viridiplantae > Streptophyta > Pinopsida > Pinales > Pinaceae > Larix > Larix kaempferi. Next base: position 1,459,148 of record BSBM01001710.1, read on the forward strand.
TAAACAAAAACATAATACATGTGTGCAGATGTAGAATGCAAATAAACACTATGGAATCAAAATCTACTACACACATATCTAACATGCATTGATTTGCATAATCATAATAGTCATCATAATTTGAATACAACCAATGCAATTATTCATTCCATTAAACACTCGAATAACCAATGAATTGAAAACAACAAATATTTAATTGAATACTTATCTTGATAAGAAGATGTCCCAAGCAATTGGCTATGCAACGAACACGTTCCACCTAGCCATAGGCCAACTGTTCTCATCAATATATCAACACCACTTCCACCCCTGATCTGGGCATGATTTATACAAGGGAAAGGGAACAACAGACTCACACATAGCCAAGTATATAACACATCTTAACCAAGTCAGTCTACAACTGGGTTTATCAGGCTGTTAATGCAGTAGAAGGAAGGAATTGCTAAGCTAGTGAGCTCAACCATAGAGTCATTGGAAACTCTACAAGATTTATCTACCTTGGAACCCACAATACCTACACACCTAACATGAGGAATTATTCCCTTCACTACTACACATTTAGTTAGGACATACTGGTACAACCTATCCCTACTACCAACCACCCACCCCCTCCTGTCGCTCATCTGCAAAATAGACCACCCCCAATAGTGACTACGGCATCAACGTCCAGAAACGCCCCACCTCCGTTATGAAACACAGGGGGCAGAGGCCCACCAACTTATAACACTGGACCCATAACTCGTCCCCCCCCCAACAACCCCCAAGGTAGCTAAAAACCCCCCAACTATTTGCATTCCCCCTAAGTGCTCGTTGTGTGATGACATAGGCCATGCCACTCCTCAATGTCCACAGTTACTTGCACTCCAAGAACACATGCATATGTTGGGTGACGACACCGAAATTCTAGTGGTAAGACTTGAGCCACCTCCTCAACCTTGCAACAAAACGCTCCGCACTAACCACCCTTGTGCGATATGCGGCATTTATGGCCATTATTCACACCACTGCCCTAATCTCCTAGATTATAGAGTAGCCTTATACAAGATGAACAATGCCGACTTAGAGATATCTCCTCCCCCAATCGAGGAGATCTACCCTCCGAAATCATCTTCTTTGGAAGAAATCAATACCATCTATATGATTTCAACCACATACAAACCAGAACCCATTGATTTATGGTCTGATTACTTTCGTACTGATGAGCAAATTCTAGAAACACTCACTACACTGGATTACCCTTGGGACGATATGCATCATCGCTCATACTTCCTCCCTGAGGCGTCTACATCCACAGCAGAAAACCAACTATCAGTCGAATTGAAAGATTTCCTACCAACTAAGGTTGATTGGTTCAAAGACCCCATCCCAGCACCAGATGCCTTCGAAGAGGGGAACATGTCCAACATTTCCCCTATTATACAAATCAACATTTCCACCACACCTGGAAAACCTGAGCTCATCTCGCTAGGCACATCATGCACTCAAGTGAAAACTCAATCATATAAGAAACTCTTTCAAGAGTTTCATGATGTCTTCTCCTAGTCTTACACCGAGATTCCTGGCCTTGATCCCAAAATTGTGGAACATCACATCGACACTTGGCCCAGTGTGCCTCCTGTCCGACAGAAACAATGACCAATTCACCCGTCCAAGCTCCCAACTGTAAAGGCTAAGATTGAGAAACTCCAAAAAGCAGGATTCATATATCCTATTTCCTACACCACCTGGGTTTCAAACCCAGTGCCAGTAAACAAAAAAGTGGGCACCATACGCGTTTGTATTGATTTCCGAGACCTCAACCTCACTTGTCCCAAAGACAACTTCCCCACACCTTTCATTGACCAAATAATCGATGAATGTGTGGGACATGAGGTCCTTTCTTTTATGGACGGTTTCTCTGGATATAACCAAATCAAAATCCATAAAGAAGATCAATACAAGACAGCTTTCACTACCCCATGGGGCACCTTCGCCTATCGCATCATGTCTTTCAGTCTCTAGAATGCTGGAGCCACTTTCCAATGCACCATGACTTATTGCTTCCATGATCTACACAGTATCATAAAAGTTTATCTGGACGACCTCACCTCTCGATCCAAGAAATAATCTGACCATTTCGACGACCTTCGACAAGTTTTCTTGCATTGTTGAAAATACAACATCCGCTTAAACCCTCTTAAGTGTGTCTTTTGCGTTACATCAGGTCGCCTGCTGGGGTTCATCATTTTAGAAAAAGGTATCACTGTAGACCCCTTGAAAGTCCAAGCCATTGTAGACTTACCGTCACCCTGTACATTAAGACAACTTCAAAGCCTTCAAGGGAGGTCCAACTTCCTCCGCCGCTTTGTTCCTGACTATGCCACAACAATCCACGGTTTCCTACGACTACTATGTCTACATACCCATTTCATATGGGAACAAGCAGAATCCGCTTTCACCAACATAAAGAAAGCACTCATGAACGCCCCGTTGATCTCTCCTCCAGATTTCACAAAAGATTTCACCCTCTATGTTTCAGCATCCGAATATGCCGTATCTGGAGTTCTTGTCCAAGAAGATACTGCTTGCCAAGAGCATGTCATCTACTATGTGAGCCAGACCTTGTCAGGCCCACCCCTCCGCTACCCACATGAAGAGAATATGGCCCTTGCCATCGTCTTTTTAGTACAAAATCTGCGACATTACATTATCCTAAGCCACACCACGGTTGTAGCCAATTCCAATCCAATGGTTTACCTCTTGACGCGTCGCCTCCTTCAAGGCCATGTAGCTAAATGGTGATTATCCTACAAGAATATGACCTAACTTTCAAAACCCCAAAGAGCACCAAAGCCCTAGCACTCGCTCAAGTCATCACAGATCTCCCATCCTCTTCGTCATCACTTTCTATCCAAACGGATCTCATTGACGATCACATTTTCATCATTTCTTCTGATGACCCATGGTACGACGACATCTTAATCTACCTCCGCACACAAAAATTTCGACCCCACATCGATTGTGATGGACGCCTTCGTATACGACACCACACCCCCCGATATCTCCTATTAGGCGATGTACTTTATCGACACGGTGTCGATACCATCTTGCGACGCTACCTATCTCATAACTAAGCAGAAAAAGTCCTTAATGAATGCCATAGCGGTGCCTGCGGAGGCCACTTCTCCGGCATGGCCACCGCCCAAAAGATCATCCGCGTAGGTTACTTTTGGCCTTCATTATTTACTGATTGCATCACCGCAGTCAAACACTATCAAAACTGCCAACTTTTTGCTCCCAAGGCAAGAACCCTACCCGCCCCCCTTCATCCAGTCGTCACTGTCATACCATTCTGCAAATGGGCCATTGACTTCCTAGATTGCAATCCCATGTCATTCGGCGGTCATAAACACATCATTGTGGCTGTAGATTATTTCACCAAGTGGGTGGAAGCCATGCCAACTTACAATTGCAAAGATGACACCACAGCACGTTTTTTCCTCAACCATGTTATCGCTCATTTTGTAGTGCCAAAGCAACTCATCTCAGACCACGGCTCTCACTTCGAAGATGCCGTTTGGAGAGAATTAACAACCCTACTGAAATTTGAACACCATTTCTCCTCTGCCTACTACCCCCAAGGAAATGGCCAATTCGAAGCGATTAATAAAATTTTGAAGACCATCCTCCAGCGCACTGTTGACAAACACAAATCAAATTGGCACCACATGCTCTTCCCGGCACTATGGGCATACCGCACGTCAACCAAAACCACCACCGGTTTTACCCCTTTCCATCTAGTTCACGGTGTCAAATCCGTCCTCCCCATTGAGTGCCAGATTCCAGCCCTACATATGGCTGTTGAACTCCTACCGGACACTTACCCAGTTGAGCAATGCTTACTACTCCTGGAGAAAGTTGATGAAGATCGGCGCACAGCCCTCCAAACCATGGAAGCAGCCAAGAACCGATCCAAACTGAGTTACGACAAAGATGTCCACCCAAGAACTTTTACTGAAGGGGACCTTGTCCTCACCTATGATCAAGCTCATGACAAAATCAGAAAAGGAAAGTTTGTGTCCATGTGGCAAGTCCCATACATTATACACACTTGCCTCGGACAGGGGGCATACATTCTGACCGATTCAGAAGGCAACCCCCTACGCAACCCACGCAACGGGTTGTACCTCAAGCGATTTTACCCATAGAAAATCTGATGGACACCACCATCCATTATTGTATAGTCTTATTTTGTTTTCCACAAAAAATTCAAAAAACCTAAATATTTGTTTTTTCTGCATGACCACAGATGGATCCTGTTCCACTCTGTTACGTCGATTTCATTGATGGTGCAAGCCGTTGGTCCCCCAATCTGGCCATCGCAGCTTGGGTAATATATTCCCCTTCACATGAGTTGATCCACATCGATGGAGTGTGCATAGGTGCCACCACCAACAACCAAGCTGAATACGATGACGTGACCGGTCTCCTGGCCGCAGCTCTCCAAATGAACATAAGTCACCTTAACGTTTTCTTGGACTCACAACTCCTTGTTTCCCAGCTCAACAATGATTACCAGGTACGCGATCCCTATCTTTTCAGAAAATTCTCGTGCACTAAACAAATGGTTTGGACAGTTTGAATCCATTTCATTCACACATGTCCCAAGGAATCTCAACAGTGTAGCAGACCATATGGCCAACAACATTCTTGACTGGCACACCAATCAAACCATATAGTAAATACAAAATGTACCTCCACGGGCATAAACAAAAATGCATCCATGTGCATAACATGTGCCTCCATGGGCATATACAAAAATCAAAATGTTGCATCCACATGCATAACATGTGCCTCCACGGGCATACAAAAAATCAAACATGCCTCCACGGGCAAGCAAATAGACAATAAATGCATCCATGTGCATACACGACTATATACCAAAACATATATATATACATCATAGTATAGTCAAACATGCCATAGGTGCCCTTAGCACCCAATATACAAAAATACATAAGCCGTACAAAAAGGTACTTCTCCATATGCTCATCATCATTTGGGGGCAGATACAAGATCATCTAATCATCATGGTCTCCAAGCTCCTTTGGCGCCACCTCCGCTGGCCCCGCCGTATCATGCCGAGCCCAAACTCTCCTCTCTGTCGGCCCCACTGGATCATCTCGCACCCGAATCCTCCCCTCCATTGGCCCTGCCGGATCATGCCGAGCCCCATCCCTCCACTCAGCTGCCAAAAATTTTGCTCTGAGTAGGATCGAGCACCACTCATGAGGTGCATCGAAACAATGTTCAACGATGTCCCGATCCAAATCCCTCCACCCATCCTCTAGAAATCTTGCCAGGATCATGTCTAGTGTCTCTCGGACACCCTCCACGGCATCATCTCGAGGCCCAGCTCCTCGACCGCGAGGCCCAACTCCTTGAGCATGAGGAGGTGGTACCACTATAGAAGGTGGAACAACCACCATCTCCCGTCCCCTACAAATGTAATATCCCTTTTTCAAATTTTATTAAAATGACCAATTTTTCACTTTTTTTCCCAATTTCGACCTTTGACTAGTTTTAGTGTTTTGACCTCCAAATCAACCCAAATGCTCCCAAATATTCTGTAGGAGTGTATGAATGGTATTTATACTTGAATATCAGGTTCAGGGATGTTTTATGGCCCTCCAAATACTGCTGCAAACTTGATTTGTATTCTGATCAATATATGTAATTTTGACTAGTAATTTGTGCATCAAATACCCCCCGGGTAACATTGCAAATGGCCTTCCAAATGCCTCCAAACTCCCACAAATTTATGAACAGAGGTATATAATGTGTTAAGTATGTGATTAAGGTCTCATATGCACCATTAATTTATTTTTACTACTGTTCTAACTCTCTCACATTCAATAGCAAAAACCCCCAATTCGACCCTTGGGGAAATGGCACTATTTCACCTCCCAATACAACTAAACTGAGTAAAAATCCTTCAAATGCTCAAGTAAAATACATGAAACTTGTATAAGACATCCATGGAAGTATATTGATCACAAATATATCAGAGAATCATCCATCCATTCGAAATAATCAACATTATAGTGTCATACATCAATGCATTGGGGAAATGGACATTGTTTGCTCATTAATCAATAGTTTTGCATACAACCAGTGGGTATTTCGACCTGATACTTTATGAATATCAATAACAGAGGATATGAAGCTATTAAAATCATAAATATATAATGATAATCTCTCTCAAGAAGCACAAGTGCTCACCAAAAACACCCTCCCTCAAGGAGCACGAATATGCCTTCAAAATTGGAAACGGTGGAGAGAAAGTGCTGCACTAAACCAAACCATGAAACTTCCTATAGCTGATACCTACAAATAAAAACTCCATTAAAGCACCATGAAAGACCTGAGTGGCCTCTCCAAACACCAACTTGGATGGGAATCTTTCACCCTCGAAATTGGCTAAGGCAAGAAACTAGTCATCCACTAGCTCTCTCTTCACAAATGCAATTTTTCTCAAATCATCAAAATCCATTCTCATTCTTCATTTCTACATTTTATAACCAACATTATCCTTCTAAGGGTCGAAATCCTCTCAATAGATTCAATAGATTTCCATTTAGGAAATATTCCACATTTGCCACTTGTCTCCTAGTTCCAACCTTCCATCTTCTCCCAAATTCGATTTTGAGTCTCTTTGGCTTCTCCAACTCCCAAATTTGCCTTCTTTGAGCCTATTTTTGGTGCTGAAATGCCATAGTGGTCAGATGTCAGAGGTCAGGTCTGCAATTTGTCATAGTTGTCATAGATGCTCCATCATTGGTGTCATAGGGGCTAGGGAATCTAGCCCAAGTGTCCACAAACTTCTACTTTGACTCTTTATCTTCCATGGAGGTTACCAATCCTTCCCAATTCAACCTAAGATGCTCAATGACATGTGTTATGACTTACCAACTCACCCAAGAGTTTTCACATTCCCATTAATTCGAATTTGCAAAAGAGAGATACCATGTATTATGAAAAATCAAGCTAGTGTGGGTCCCACCACCTCCATATGTCTCCAAAACCACTTGCCACTTAGAATTTATCTTGAATTTATTTATTTACCATATTTATTAAATGCTTGAACCCCTCTAATGTCTAAACATCATTTATTAGCTTCCTTATTACCATCCCACATGTGCCCATCCAACCTAGGAAACTAGTAGGATTGATGGGATTGTCTTACTATGCACTTATTTGAATGGGGACATTACAACGAACCACATGGTCGGCTGGTGCTATAGAACCAACATATACACAATCACGCAAGTGAACCATCATATAAATATCTAACTATAATCATAACAAAAACATCTAAACAACATGATATAGTAGAGAACAAAACACAAAAACATACCATCTAAACCCCAGGCCTGTCCCTGGCCTTGAGGCATCTCTAGATCTCCTCGATAATCCATACCGGCATATGGATAGTCATCAATCAGCAGGGGGATCTGCTCCCGCTGCTCATACATATCCTGTGAAAAGAACCTGTGGATACCACCACCACCGCGGGGCATCATCTTCCCCCACCGCACCATGCGCGACTCGCTCACCAACCCATCTCGAACCGGCACCCATGGCAGCAAAGTCGGTACCCTCTCAAAGAAGAAACAACATACGAAGGAGGCATAGCAGAACTCTCCCCCCTCCCAACTGACCTTGTCTAGATCTCTCTGGACACCAGCCAAAAACATCTGACCCCACGCGAGGTAGGTCCCCCTCAACACAGAATCCACCATCATCGTTTGTCCCCCCGACAAACGATGTGGCGCCGCGGCACCCAACACCCATAGAACACAATCCCCAACAGACTGCATGTCCCACTCCCGCAAAGATCTCAGGCTCAAAGCTCTGTTCTGCACAATCGCCCCAGCAACACAAAAGGTCTCCAGGAGATCCTTGATATCCAAACCTGTCGGGATCCTCGAAGGAAGATCCCCTACCTCCCCTAAGTGAGGCAACCCGGAAAGAAAGTATACATCAGTAAGGGTGATCTCTAACCTCTCACCCCCAACAATGAACGCACCCTCTGCAGGGACCCAAAGACTCACCAATTTGTTTAGTAGTGGTCCTACTTAACGCATCGGTGGAATCTGAGCGAACTTCAGGAGCCCACTCACAGCCAGATCTTCTCGGACCCCCTGATCGGTCCGAATCCGAATCATCAATTCCTCCTCCATCTCCCACTCTCGCCATGACACCAATGGTCTCCTCAACATCCTGCCAAAAAACAAAGAAAATTTTTTAGAACAAGAAATTTTTTTCAAAAAATTCCATCGCGCCTTTTCCATCAAAAGCCGCGATGATCATCGTGACTTTCATCCAAGAACCCACAATGAACATCATGGGTATTGACCACACAGTCGCGATGAACATCGCGACTATCAACCCCATAGTCACGATGAACATCGCAACTTTCAGCTCGACAGCTGCGATGAACATCGCGACTGTCAGCCCCAAACCAGTGATGTTCATCACGAAAAAGGACGCGAAACCTGCGATATTCCACGTTGGAAGGCCAACATGGAATTTTGCGGCCTTTGGGGGCCCGCCGCTAACTAAAAAAGACATAATTAAAAAGGCTAAGGTGAATATGGTTACCTGAAACTCGCGGAATCAAAAACCAATGATCAAATCTCCCGGAAATCAAGAAAGAGCTCTGATTGCTTTGCCAAACTCACACGTAACAATGCCACATCATATGGGCCCCACACCCTATTTATAGAGATTTGACCATTTTTCAAACAACCATTGCGGTATCATACAACATCTGTTCCTCAACCGTTTGTATCATTTGAATCAGCACAACAAGAACTTCATGATAGTCCTTTCCTTTTCCTGTTTTCAGCAGGTCCATTTTTTGACCATTTTTTCACGCCCTCGTTGCCTCGGTTTGCATGCCACAGCGGCCGTCGTCCGTTTCTAACGAGTCTTATATCGCCTGATTCAGTTTTTCGCACTTGTGATGACGCTTGAGATCATTTCTCGCTCTCACGCCCAGATTTTTTGAGCATTTTTCCCATGCCCCCTCGTTGCCTTGGTTTGCATGCCACAGCGGCCGTCGTCCATTTCTGATGACTCTTATATCGCCGGATTCAGTTTTCCATGCTCGTGATGACGCTTGAGATCATTTCTAGCTCTCATGCCCAGATTTTTCAAGCATTTTTCCCATGCCCCCTCATTGCCTCGGTTTACGTGACACATCGGTCGTTTTCTATTTTTTGACTAGTCTTATATCGCCAGATTCAATTTTCCACACTCGTGATGATGCTTGAGATCATTTCTTGCTCTCACACCTAGATTTTTCAGGCATTTTTCCCATGTCCCGTCATTGCCTCGGCTTGCGTGCCACATCGATCGTTCTCCATGTTTTATGACTCTTATATCACTGGATTCAGTTTTCCGCTCTCGTGATGACACTTGAGATCATTTCTTGCTCTCACCTCCATATTTTTTGGGCATTTTTTCCATGCCCCCTCGTCACCTCAGTTTGCGTGCCACATCGACCGTCGTCCATTTTTTATGAGTCTTATATCACCAGATTCAGTTTTTCGCGCTCGTGATGACGCTTGAGATCATTTCTCGCTCTCACCTCCATATTTTTGGGGCATTTTTCCAATGCCCCCTCGTCGCCTCGGTTTGCATGCCACATCAACCGTCATCCGTTTTTGACAAGTCTGATATCGTCAGATTCAATTTTTTGCACTCGTGATGATGCTTGAGATCATTTCTCACTCTCACCCCATACTTTTCGGGCATTTTTTCAAAACGCCACTCATCACCTCGATTTGCGTGCCACATTGGTCGTTGCCCCTTTTTGACAATCTTTATGTCACTGGATTGAGTATTCTGCACTCCTGACGATGCTTGAGACCTTTTCTCGCTCTCAATCCCTTTTTGTTCGGTATAGTTTCACCCCTTTTTCGGGTAGAGCAATCCCTTTTATGAAAAAGGCACTTAGGGAGTTTCTGTTAAGCTCTTTTCTGACTCCTAAAACAATGAAAAGATCATCGAGCAACCTTGCTTCCTTTCATGCTCGCTAAATGTATATGAAAGGGCGTCTACCTGGTATAAGTTTACCCCTTTTCTGGACCTTGTAGACTAATTACGAAAAAGGAATACTCTAGTCACATCAGCTAGAAGAGTTCTCCATTTGCATCATTTTATGCTTTTTCGGGCCTTGGAGACTAACTTACGAAAAAGAACACTGATGGAGTCCACTTACCACTTTGATACTCTCTAAACATAAAAGCGACCATGAGCAATCACCATCCTGGGCTTGTAAAAACCCATAGGATGGTACTCACAACCACTCCAGAGTCTTCTTATCGTTTTCAGACTCCTTAAAAAAGAAAGCACCCATGAGCATGAACAGTCCTAGGCTCACAAAATCCACAGGACAGTACCATTTCAAAGCACACTTTTATCCCTTCTTGGAGCTCATTAAAACTACAAAGAAGGACCCAATGGTGCTTCTCAGCACCACAACAGATCACGTCTACTCATATGGAAGCTTCCCCATTTTGGTCACCTTTGTTCAGAGTATTCTGCAGTATGTCACCCTGAGAATCCCTCGACAGCACCCATCAGCTTGACCCCCTAGAGTCAATACGTACCCTTCAGTCCCTAAAAGCTATGATCCCCACACCTACAAGTTAGTTCCCTATGTTGCCAGGTCAACCATGTCATCATGCTCTGAACAAAGGAAGTTTGAGTCTACCCACTCTATGACCCCAGTTACTTCCCATCCCCACAAGTATGTCAGTCCTACCATCAGTACTACCACACTTCAGTTCTACACCTCGTGCTCCTATCAAGGAAACATCATTGCCTTGTCAGTTGTTGGTCTCCCTCTGTCGACGACAACCAAATTTATTCCAGAGGATAGACCTAGAGGTCCCTGTGTCTTGGACTAATCACCATTTATGATGAGTTCCTACGAATCATTTCGAGAAGAGTCCTCAGTACCTCTCCAAATGGTTGTTTCTCACATGCTCGACTTCAACACCTTGATCGCATCGTTGAGACTCGCACAGGGTATTGGTCCTTTCAGTTATTGGTTGAAGACCCCGGATACCACCTAACTCTTCCACATTTGAGAATCTACCTATGGAAACAACCAGTTACATTTTTTCTATAGATATCCAAGTTGCGCATGGCGACAGTATTCAGATGTACCCCAGTTTTATACTCCCTCAAGTATACAGTTACATATACTCCTCAGAGTTGACTCAGAGACATTGAGTCCCTACAGATGTTGAACACCTTCAAGATTCAACAGTTCATTAACCCTTCTGAGACCTTGTTCAGAACGATTGTCGCTTTATTCCAATGTATCAATTATTGAGATCAATCATGTTATGATCATGAGTACATCCCAAAATAGTGTCCCCTTTGGACCATCGTGATGTACCAGCAGATTTTTTATTTATTATTCAGGTCCCCCTTCTTGGGACTAATTGTTATGTATATGTCTTGATATGAGCATGGGTATGCTCGCCTTGTCCATTATCAGAGATTATTCCTCATTCATATTGAGGCCATGTAATATTGTTTGTTTTGCAGCTTCCAAGGACCATGGATCCAGTCTCCAACTGATCTCCTCTCTTCCCCAAACCCCAGGAAAAAGACAAAAGAACTATGATGTTTATTGGCCATACGATGAGCTCCTGCCCTCACACATCAGGGGGCAATCTGTTAACACCCAAAAAGTGCTCACTAGCTCATTTCCTTATTCACATGACCCATTTGTCCACTTTTCCACCATTTGAGCCTCTAAAGGCATCAAAAGGTCACCAAAAGACCATAATACACCCCTTTTTTCCCTCAAAATGAATATTTTTCCTTAAAAAGCATAAAAAACCCTCAAAAAGGGTCCAGAATTCC